>JAOTOL010000582.1:0-90125 GCA_034440575.1 Imbricaverruca yamaguchii | reverse complement strand
ATCCCACTTTCTCGCTCTCATATATCATATCTCATATCTCATATCTCTCTCTCGTTCTCATCCCTCTGGCTCTGGCTCTGTCTCTGGCTCTCCCTTTCTGTCTCCCTAGCCTCTTTCTTATTCCTCGGTGTGAACGGCATATGTCCGCACGGCGACGTTTCGCGTGGTGTGTTTCAAGATGTGCTGAACATCCACCACTGTAACTGTTCGCACTCGGTGTGCAGCGCCAGGACGTGTTAGCATGCTGTAGAAATGTGCTGCAGCATGCCGATAGCATGCCAGCAATACAATCGGGCCAATTGAAGCCAGCTGACAATAATGCGTTGGATGTAGCTATGTACGTCTAATCTTAGAGTAGTTTGGTCGCATGTTTTGCAGAAATGTTAATGTTATTTACCAAACATCTGTCCAGTGAGTCCGCCGCATCGTTTCTTCGACCCGGCCACGCACGTGCTGGACTTCCCGGTGGCGTTCCTGGTGTCCGGTCGCTCTCTGCGCGGCTCGGTGCAGGCGGCCGTGTCCAGCAACAACATCTGGCTGCGGCCCGACCGACTCGACCTGGGTCGGGTCACCCTGCTGGAGTCTGCCTGCGGCCGGGTGCACCTCACCAACGGCGGACTGACCGGCCAGCGATACCAGTTCACCGCGCTGCCAGACGTGAGCTCTCGCACTCGCGCGGGCCTGAACACACGGCCGCCCAGAGGCAGCTCGCTTATATATATATATATATATATATATATATATATATATATATATATATATGTATATGTAATACATATATATTTACATATATGCATATATATATATATATATATATATATGTATATATATATATATATATATATATATATATATATATATATATATGTATATATATATATATATGCATATATAGTATGTGTTTAGTTAGACATGTATGTGTGTATCACTTTCCTCCTGTATATAATGTCGCTTGTCTCACTGCGCTACTCGGGACATCACCCGACCACATAGGCTCGCCTCTCATCACTGTTGGTGTCCCTGTGCTCTGTGCTGATAATCGTGACTGCCGCGTGCGTCTGTGCTCTGTGCTGATACTCGTGACTACCGCGTGTGTCTGTCGGTCGGTCAGAGCATAACGGTCCAGCCGGGCGACGGCGGAGGCTACGTTCTGCCCGGCGAGACGACCCCGCTGGACATCATCTTCTCGCCGTCGGTGGCCGGCCAGCAGCAGTTCACCCTGGTGGTGGAGACACTGGACGGCGGCAGGTCAGACCCTGACCGACAGTAGGTCACGTCCCAGACGGGGGTAGGTCACGCCCCGGACTATGGTGGGTTATACCCCAAGCGGTGGTGGATCACACACAAGATTGTGGCAGGTCAGACCTCGATATGTGGATGGTCAGACTTCGATCTGTGGAAAGTCAGACTCCCGATCTGTGGAAGGTCAAACCCTGGACTGTGATAGATTACATCCTGTACGGTGGTAGGTCAGACCCTGGACGGTGGTAGGTCAAACCCTGGGTGGTGTCAGATTTCACCCTGGACGGTTGTAGGTGGGACCCTGTACGGTAGTAGGTGAGACCCTGCACGATGGTGGGTGAGACCCTGTGTGGTAGGTTAGACCCTGTACGGTATGGTACCAGCGCTCATGGTACCCTGTACCCTGAGTGCTGGTACGTTAGTCGACTGATGACAGGTGGCAGACTATCTCACATCAGAGTCAGACGCGACCGTATTGTGGTCTCGGAGGCGAGCCTTGAGAGAGTAAGCAACTGGATTGGCCGTATTATATTATGTGGTGTTTTCGTGCACTGTTTGGAGACTATATTATTTTGGTGGGTAGTCCTCTGGTTTTCCTGATGTTTTAGAACCACCTGTGGTATCACCATGCGATTCTATGTCCGGTATTTCTGATGATTGATCAGCCTGTGATATGATCCGATGTGATGACATCACGAAGCTTCGTCGTGTTCCACCAATATCGCCCCCGTCCGCTGTGTGCAGGACAGGGCAGTGAATCTCTCGACGCACTGTCACGCCGCCGATTCTCTCTCCCTCTTCCTCTCCCTCTCCCTCTCCCTCTCCCTCTCCCTCTCTCCCTCTCCCTCTCCCTCTCCCTTTCTCCATCTCTTTCTCTGTCTCTATCTTTCTCTCTTCCTCTCTCTATATCTATCTATATCTCTATCTCTCTCCCTCTCCCTCCCGTCCGTGTCGGTTACCACCAGCCCGGCGGTGTTCTGTGTGCGGTGCCGTGTCAGTTACCGTGTGTTGTGTGTGCAGTGCCGTGTCAGTTACCGTGTGTTGTGTGTGCAGTGCCGTGTCAGTTACCGTGTGTTGTGTGTGCAGTGCTGTGTCAGTTACCGTGTGTTGTGTGTGCAGTGCCGTGTCAGTTACCGTGTGTTGTGTGCAGTGCCGTGTCAGTTACCGTGTGTTGTGTGTGCAGTGCCGTGTCAGTTACCGTGTGTTGTGTGTGCAGTGCCGTGTCAGTTACCGTGTGTTGTGTGTGCAGTGCCGTGTCAGTTACCGTGTGTTGTGTGTGCAGTGCCGTGTCAGTTACCGTGTGTTGTGTGCGCAGTGCCGTGTCAGTTACCGTGTGTTGTGTGCGCAGTGCCGTGTCAGTTACCGTGTGTTGTGTGTGCAGTGCCGTGTCAGTTACCGTGTGTTGTGTGCGCAGTGCCGTGTCAGTTACCGTGTGTTGTGTGCGCAGTGCCGTGTCAGTTACCGCGTGTTGTGCCCCCTCTCCCTCTCCTCTCATCCTGTGTCGGTCACCACCAGCCCGGTGTTTGTGTGCAGTGCCGCGTCAGTTACCGTGTGTTGTGTGTGCAGTGCCGTGTCAGTTACCGTGTGTTGTGTGTGCAGTGCCGTGTCAGTTACCGTGTGTTGTGTGTGCAGTGCCGTGTCAGTTACCGTGTGTTGTGTGTGCAGTGCCGTGTCAGTTACCGTGTGTTGTGTGTGCAGTGCCGTGTCAGTTACCGTGTGTTGTGTGTGCAGTGCCGTGTCAGTTACCGTGTGTTGTGTGTGCAGTGCCGTGTCAGTTACCGTGTGTTGTGTGTGCAGTGCCGTGTCAGTTACCGTGTGTTGTGTGTGCAGTGCCGTGTCAGTTACCGTGTGTTGTGTGTGCAGTGCCGTGTCAGTTACCGTGTGTTGTGTGTGCAGTGCCATGTCAGTTACCGTGTGTTGTGTGCGCAGTGCCGTGTCAGTTACCGTGTGTTGTGTGTGCAGTGCCGCGTCAGTTACCGTGTGTTGTGTGTGCAGTGCCGTGTCAGTTACCGTGTGTTGTGTGTGCAGTGCCGTGTCAGTTACCGTGTGTTGTGTGTGCAGTGCCGTGTCAGTTACCGTGTGTTGTGTGTGCAGTGCCGTGTCAGTTACCGTGTGTTGTGTGTGCAGTGCCGTGTCAGTTACCGTGTGTTGTGTGTGCAGGGCGACGGTGGTGTGCCGCGGCCTGGCCACCACACCGGCTCTCTCTCCCTCTCCTTCTCCCTCTCCCTGTACCTGTCCCTGGTGTCGGTCACCACCAGCCCGGCGGTGTTCTGTGTGCGGTGCCGTGTCAGTTACCGTGTGTTGTGTGCGCAGTGCCGTGTCAGTTACCGTGTGTTGTGTGTGCAGTGCCGTGTCAGTTACCGTGTGTTGTGTGTGCAGTGCCGTGTCAGTTACCGTGTGTTGTGTGTGCAGTGCCGTGTCAGTTACCGTGTGTTGTGTGTGCAGTGCCGTGTCAGTTACCGTGTGTTCTGTGTGCAGTGCCGTGTCAGTTACCGTGTGTTGTGTGTGCAGTGCCGTGTCAGTTACCGTGTGTTGTGTGTGCAGGGCCCCCCACCCCCCCCCTCTCTTACCTGTCCCGTGTGTGTTCAGCCGCCAGCACCGTGTGTTCTGTGTGCAGGTGCCGTGTCAGTTACCGTGTGTTGTGTGTGCAGTGCCGTGTCAGTTACCGTGTGTTGTGTGCAGTGCCGTGTCAGTTACCGTGTGTTGTGTGTGCAGTGCCGCGTCAGTTACCGTGTGTTGTGTGTGCAGTGCCGTGTCAGTTACCGTGTGTTGTGTGTGCAGGGCGACGGTGGTGTGCCGCGGCCTGCCATGCCGCTCTCCTCTCTTCTCTCCCTCCCTCTCCCTGTCCCTGGTGTCGGTCACCACCAGCCCGGCGGTCCGTGTGTTTGTGTGCAGTGCCGTGTCAGTTACCGTGTGTTGTGTGTGCAGTGCCGTGTCACTTACCGTGTGTTGTGTGTGCAGTGCCGTGTCAGTTACCGTGTGTTGTGTGTGCAGTGCCGTGTCAGTTACCGTGTGTTGTGTGTGCAGTGCCGTGTCAGTTACCGTGTGTTGTGTGCGCAGTGCCGTGTCAGTTACCGTGTGTTGTGTGTGCAGTGCCGGTCAGTTACCGTGTGTTGTGTGCAGTGCCGTGTCAGTTACCGTGTGTTTGTGTGCAGTGCCGTGTCCGTTACCGTGTGTTGTGTGTGCAGTGCCGTGTCGGTTACCGCGGCGGTGTTCTGTGTGCAGTGCCGTGTCAGTTACCGTGTGTTGTGTGCAGTGCCGTGTCAGTTACCGTGTGTTGTGTGTGCAGTGCCGTGTCAGTTACCGTGTGTTGTGTGCCCGTGTCAGTTACCGTGTGTTGTGTGTGCAGTGCCGTGTCAGTTACCGTGTGTTGTGTGTGCAGTGCCGCGTCAGTTACCGTGTGTTGTGTGTGCAGTGCCGCGTCAGTTACCGTGTGTTGTGTGTGCAGTGCCGTGTCAGTTACCGTGTGTTTTGTGTGCAGTGCCGTGTCAGTTACCGTGTGTTGTGTGCGCAGTGCCGTGTCAGTTACCGTGTGTTGTGTGTGCAGTGCCGTGTCAGTTACCGTGTGTTGTGTGCGCAGTGCCGTGTCAGTTACCGTGTGTTCTGTGTGCAGGGCGACGGTAGTGTGCCGCCTGGCCACCACGCCGCTCTCCTCTCTCTCTCCTCTCTCCCTCTCCCTCTCCATGTCCCTGGTGTCGGTCACCACCAGCCCGGCGGTGTTTTGTGTGCAGTGCCGCGTCAGTTACCGTGTGTTGTGTGTGCAGTGCCGTGTCAGTTACCGTGTGTTTTGTGTGCAGTGCCGTGTCAGTTACCGTGTGTTGTGTGTGCAGTGCCGTGTCAGTTACCGTGTGTTGTGTGCGCAGTGCCGTGTCAGTTACCGTGTGTTGTGTGTGCAGTGCCGTGTCAGTTACCGTGTGTTGTGTGTGCAGTGCCGTGTCAGTTACCGTGTGTTGTGTGTGCAGGGCCGTGTCAGTTACCGTGTGTTGTGTGTGCAGTGCCGTGTCAGTTACCGTGTGTTGTGTGTGCAGTGCCGTGTCAGTTACCGTGTGTTGTGTGTGCAGTGCCGTGTCAGTTACCGTGTGTTGTGTGTGCAGTGCCGTGTCAGTTACCGTGTGTTGTGTGTGCAGTGCCGTGTCAGTTACCGTGTGTTGTGTGCGCAGTGCCGTGTCAGTTACCGTGTGTTGTGTGTGCAGTGCCGTGTCAGTTACCGTGTGTTGTGTGTGCAGTGCCATGTCAGTTACCGTGTGTTGTGTGCGCAGTGCCGTGTCAGTTACCGTGTGTTGTGTGTGCAGTGCCGTGTCAGTTACCGTGTGTTGTGTGCGCAGTGCCGTGTCAGTTACCGTGTGTTGTGTGCGCAGTGCCGTGTCAGTTACCGTGTGTTGTGTGTGCAGTGCCGTGTCAGTTACCGTGTGTTGTGTGCGCAGTGCCGTGTCAGTTACCGTGTGTTCTGTGTGCAGGGCCGTTGACGTGTGTTGTGCCGCAGGCCGTGTCCTTTACCCGCGCTCTCCTTCCAGTCCCTCTCCGTTACCCTCTGTTCTGTGTGCGGTGCCGTGTCACTTCCACCGTCGGTGTTGTGTGTGCAGTGCCGTGTCAGTTACCGTGTGTTGTGTGTGCAGTGCCGTGTCAGTTACCGTGTGTTGTGTGTGCAGTGCCGTGTCAGTTACCGTGTGTTGTGTGTGCAGTGCCGTGTCAGTTACCGTGTGTTGTGTGTGCAGTGCCGTGTCAGTTACCGTGTGTTGTGTGTGCAGTGCCGTGTCAGTTACCGTGTGTTGTGTGTGCAGTGCCGTGTCAGTTACCGTGTGTTGTGTGTGCAGTGCCGTGTCAGTTACCGTGTGTTGTGTGTGCAGTGCCGTGTCAGTTACCGTGTGTTGTGTGTCAGTGCCGTGTCAGTTACCGTGTGTTGTGTGTGCAGTGCCGTGTCAGTTACCGTGTGTTGTGTGTGCAGTGCCGTGTCAGTTACCGTGTGTTGTGTGCGCAGTGCCGTGTCAGTTACCGTGTGTTGTGTGTGCAGTGCCGTGTCAGTTACCGTGTGTTGTGTGTGCAGTGCCGTGTCAGTTACCGTGTGTTGTGTGTGCAGTGCCGTGTCAGTTACCGTGTGTTGTGTGTGCAGTGCCGTGTCAGTTACCGTGTGTTGTGTGTGCAGTGCCGTGTCAGTTACCGTGTGTTGTGTGTGCAGTGCCGTGTCAGTTACCGTGTGTTGTGTGTGCAGGGCGACGGTGTGTGCCGCGGCCTGGCCACCACACCGGCTCTCTCCTCTCCCTCTCCCTCTCCCTCCCTGTACCTGTCCCTGGTGTCGGTCACCACCAGCCCGGCGGTGTTCTGTGTGCGGTGCCGTGTCAGTTACCGTGTGTTGTGTGCAGTGCCGTGTCAGTTACCGTGTGTTGTGTGTGCAGTGCCGTGTCAGTTACCGTGTGTTGTGTGTGCAGTGCCGTGTCAGTTACCGTGTGTTGTGTGTGCAGTGCCGTGTCAGTTACCGTGTGTTGTGTGTGCAGTGCCGTGTCAGTTACCGTGTGTTGTGTGTGCAGTGCCGTGTCAGTTACCGTGTGTTGTGTGTGCAGTGCCGTGTCAGTTACCGTGTGTTGTGTGTGCAGTGCCGTGTCAGTTACCGTGTGTTGTGTGTGCAGTGCCGTGTCAGTTACCGTGTGTTGTGTGTGCAGTGCCGTGTCAGTTACCGTGTGTTGTGTGTGCAGTGCCGGTTACCGTGTGTTGTGTGTGCCGTGCCTGTCCACTACACCGCTCTCTCCCTCTCCTTCTCCCTCTCCCTGTACCTGTCCCTGGTGTCGGTCACCACCAGCCCGGCGGTGTTTGTGTGCAGTGCCGTGTCAGTTACCGTGTGTTGTGTGTGCAGTGCCGTGTCAGTTACCGTGTGTTGTGTGTGCAGTGCCGTGTCAGTTACCGTGTGTTGTGTGCTCCGTTACCGTGTCTTGTGTGTGCAGTGCCGTGTCAGTTACCGTGTGTTGTGTGCAGTGCCGTGTCAGTTACCGTGTGTTGTGTGTGCAGTGCCGTGTCAGTTACCGTGTGTTGTGTGCTGCAGTGCCGTGTCAGTTACCGTGTGTTGTGTGTGCAGTGCCGTGTCAGTTACCGTGTGTTGTGTGTGCAGTGCCGTGTCAGTTACCGTGTGTTGTGTGTGCAGTGCCGTGTCAGTTACCGTGTGTTGTGTGTGCAGTGCCGTGTCAGTTACCGTGTGTTGTGTGTGCAGTGCCGTGTCAGTTACCGTGTGTTGTGTGTGCAGTGCCGTGTCAGTTACCGTGTGTTGTGTGCGCAGTGCCGTGTCAGTTACCGTGTGTTGTGTGTGCAGTGCCGTGTCAGTTACCGTGTGTTGTGTGTGCAGTGCCGTGTCAGTTACCGTGTGTTGTGTGTGCAGTGCCGTGTCAGTTACCGTGTGTTGTGTGTGCAGTGCCGTGTCAGTTACCGTGTGTTGTGTGTGCAGTGCCGTGTCAGTTACCGTGTGTTGTGTGTGCAGTGCCGTGTCAGTTACCGTGTGTTGTGTGTGCAGTGCCGTGTCAGTTACCGTGTGTTGTGTGTGCAGTGCCGTGTCAGTTACCGTGTGTTGTGTGTGCAGTGCCGTGTCAGTTACCGTGTGTTGTGTGTGCAGTGCCGTGTCAGTTACCGTGTGTTGTGTGTGCAGTGCCGTGTCAGTTACCGTGTGTTGTGTGTGCAGTGCCGTGTCAGTTACCGTGTGTTGTGTGCAGTGCCGTGTCAGTTACCGTGTGTTGTGTGTGCAGTGCCGCGTCAGTTACCGTGTGTTGTGTGTGCAGTGCCGTGTCAGTTACCGTGTGTTGTGTGTGCAGTGCCGTGTCAGTTACCGTGTGTTGTGTGTGCAGTGCCGTGTCAGTTACCGTGTGTTGTGTGTGCAGTGCCGTGTCAGTTACCGTGTGTTGTGTGCGCAGTGCCGTGTCAGTTACCGTGTGTTGTGTGTGCAGGGCGACGGTGGTGTGCCGTGGCCTGGCCACCACGCCGGCTCTCTCTCTCTCCCTTCTCCCTCTCCCTCTCCCTGTCCCTGGTGTCGGTCACCACCAGCCCGGCGGTGTTTTGTGTGCAGTGCCGTGT
Source organism: Imbricaverruca yamaguchii (assembly GCA_034440575.1). Taxonomy (NCBI): domain Eukaryota; kingdom Metazoa; phylum Arthropoda; class Thecostraca; family Neoverrucidae; genus Imbricaverruca; species Imbricaverruca yamaguchii. The sequence goes on along the minus strand of JAOTOL010000582.1, from coordinate 81,833 downwards.
CAGTTACCGTGTGTTGTGTGTGCAGGGCCGTGTCAGTTACCGTGTGTTGTGTGTGCAGTGCCATGTCAGTTACCGTGTGTTGTGTGTGCAGTGCCGCGTCAGTTACCGTGTGTTGTGTGTGCAGTTCCGTGTCAGTTACCGTGTGTTGTGTGTCAGTGCCGCGTCAGTTACCGTGTGTTGTATGTGCAGTGCCGTGTCAGTTACCGTGTGTTGTGTGTGCAGGGCGACGGTGGTGTGCCGCGGCCTGGCCACCACACCGGCTCTCTCTCCCTCTCCTTCTCCCCTCTCCCTGTACCTGTCCCTGGTGTCGGTCACCACCAGCCCGGCGGTGTTCTGTGTGCGGTGCCGTGTCAGTTACCGTGTGTTGTGTGCGCAGTGCCGTGTCAGTTACCGTGTGTCGTGTGCGCAGTGCCGTGTCAGTTACCGTGTCTTGTGTCGTGCAGGGCCGTGTCAGTTACCGTGTTTGTGTGTGCAGGCCGTGTCAGTTACCGTGTGTTGTGTGTGCAGTGCCGTGTCAGTTACCGTGTGTTGTGTGTGCAGTGCCGTGTCAGTTACCGTGTGTTGTGTGTGCAGTGCCGTGTCAGTTACCGTGTGTTGTGTGTGCAGTGCCGTGTCAGTTACCGTGTGTTGTGTGTGCAGTGCCGTGTCAGTTACCGTGTGTTGTGTGTGCAGTGCCGTGTCAGTTACCGTGTGTTGTGTGTGCAGTGCCGTGTCAGTTACCGTGTGTTGTGTGCGCAGTGCCGTGTCAGTTACCGTGTGTTGTGTGTGCAGTGCCGTGTCAGTTACCGTGTGTTGTGTGTGCAGTGCCGTGTCAGTTACCGTGTGTTGTGTGTGCAGTGCCGTGTCAGTTACCGTGTGTTGTGTGTGCAGGGCCGTGTCAGTTACCGTGTGTTGTGTGTGCAGTGCCGTGTCAGTTACCGTGTGTTGTGTGCGCAGTGCCGTGTCAGTTACCGTGTGTTGTGTGCCAGTGCCGCGTCAGTTACCGTGTGTTGTGTGTGCAGTGCCGTGTCAGTTACCGTGTGTTGTGTGTGCAGTGCCGTGTCAGTTACCGTGTGTTGTGTGTGCAGTGCCGTGTCAGTTACCGTGTGTTGTGTGTGCAGTGCCGTGTCAGTTACCGTGTGTTGTGTGTGCAGTGCCGTGTCAGTTACCGTGTGTTGTGTGTGCAGTGCCGTGTCAGTTACCGTGTGTTGTGTGTGCAGTGCCGTGTCAGTTACCGTGTGTTGTGTGCGCAGTGCCGTGTCAGTTACCGTGTGTTGTGTGTGCAGTGCCGTGTCAGTTACCGTGTGTTGTGTGTGCAGTGCCGTGTCAGTTACCGTGTGTTGTGTGTGCAGTGCCGTGTCAGTTACCGTGTGTTGTGTGTGCAGTGCCGTGTCAGTTACCGTGTGTTGTGTGTGCAGTGCCGTGTCAGTTACCGTGTGTTGTGTGTGCAGTGCCGTGTCAGTTACCGTGTGTTGTGTGTGCAGTGCCGTGTCAGTTACCGTGTGTTGTGTGTGCAGTGCCGTGTCAGTTACCGTGTGTTGTGTGTGCAGTGCCGTGTCAGTTACCGTGTGTTGTGTGTGCAGTGCCGTGTCAGTTACCGTGTGTTGTGTGTGCAGTGCCGTGTCAGTTACCGTGTGTTGTGTGTGCAGTGCCGTGTCAGTTACCGTGTGTTGTGTGTGCAGTGCCGTGTCAGTTACCGTGTGTTGTGTGTGCAGGCCGGTCAGTTCCGTGTCCCGTTTGCAGTGCCGTGTCAGTTACCGTGTGTTGTGTGTGCAGTGCCGTGTCAGTTACCGTGTGTTGTGTGTGCAGTGCCGTGTCAGTTACCGTGTGTTGTGTGCATGCAGTGCCGTGTCAGTTACCGTGTGTTGTGTGTGCAGTGCCGTGTCAGTTACCGTGTGTTGTGTGTGCAGTGCCGTGTCAGTTACCGTGTGTTGTGTGTGCAGTGCCGTGTCAGTTACCGTGTGTTGTGTGTGCAGTGCCGTGTCAGTTACCGTGTGTTGTGTGTGCAGTGCCGTGTCAGTTACCGTGTGTTGTGTGTGCAGTGCCGTGTCAGTTACCGTGTGTTGTGTGTGCAGTGCCGTGTCAGTTACCGTGTGTTGTGTGTGCAGTGCCGTGTCAGTTACCGTGTGTTGTGTGTGCAGTGCCGTGTCAGTTACCGTGTGTTGTGTGTGCAGTGCCGTGTCAGTTACCGTGTGTTGTGTGTGCAGTGCCGTGTCAGTTACCGTGTGTTGTGTGTGCAGTGCCGTGTCAGTTACCGTGTGTTGTGTGTGCAGTGCCGTGTCAGTTACCGTGTTTGTGTGCAGTGCCGTGTCAGTTACCGTGTGTTGTGTGTGCAGTGCCGTGTCAGTTACCGTGTGTTGTGTGTGCAGTGCCGTGTCAGTTACCGTGTGTTGTGTGTGCAGTGCCGTGTCAGTTACCGTGTGTTGTGTGTGCAGTGCCGTGTCAGTTACCGTGTGTTGTGTGTGCAGTGCCGTGTCAGTTACCGTGTGTTGTGTGTGCAGTGCCGTGTCAGTTACCGTGTGTTGTGTGTGCAGTGCCGTGTCAGTTACCGTGTGTTGTGTGTGCAGTGCCGTGTCAGTTACCGTGTGTTGTGTGTGCAGTGCCGTGTCAGTTACCGTGTGTTGTGTGTGCAGTGCCGTGTCAGTTACCGTGTGTTGTGTGCGCAGTGCCGCCTCAGTTACCGTGTGTTGTGTGTGCAGTGCCGTGTCAGTTACCGTGTGTTGTGTGTGCAGTGCCGTGTCAGTTACCGTGTGTTGTGTGTGCAGTGCCGTGTCAGTTACCGTGTGTTGTGTGTGCAGTGCCGTGTCAGTTACCGTGTGTTGTGTGTGCAGTGCCGTGTCAGTTACCGTGTGTTGTGTGTGCAGTGCCGTGTCAGTTACCGTGTGTTGTGTGTGCAGTACCGTGCCGTGTGTCAGCCCGTGTCAGTTACCGTGTGTTGTGTGTGCAGTGCCGTGTCAGTTACCGTGTGTTGTGTGTGCAGTGCCGTGTCAGTTACCGTGTGTTGTGTGTGCAGTGCCGTGTCAGTTACCGTGTGTTGTGTGTGCAGTGCCGTGTCAGTTACCGTGTGTTGTGTGTGCAGTGCCGTGTCAGTTACCGTGTGTTGTGTGTGCAGTGCCGTGTCAGTTACCGTGTGTTGTGTGTGCAGTGCCGTGTCAGTTACCGTGTGTTGTGTGTGCAGTGCCGTGTCAGTTACCGTGTGTTGTGTGTGCAGTGCCGTGTCAGTTACCGTGTGTTGTGTGTGCAGTGCCGTGTCAGTTACCGTGTGTTGTGTGTGCAGTGCCGTGTCAGTTACCGTGTGTTGTGTGTGCAGTGCCGTGTCAGTTACCGTGTGTTGTGTGTGCAGTGCCGTGTCAGTTACCGTGTGTTGTGTGTGCAGTGCCGTGTCAGTTACCGTGTGTTGTGTGTGCAGTGCCGTGTCAGTTACCGTGTGTTGTGTGTGCAGTGCCGTGTCAGTTACCGTGTGTTGTGTGTGCAGTGCCGTGTCAGTTACCGTGTGTTGTGTGTGCAGTGCCGTGTCAGTTACCGTGTGTTGTGTGTGCAGTGCCGTGTCAGTTACCGTGTGTTGTGTGTGCAGTGCCGTGTCAGTTACCGTGTGTTGTGTGTGCAGTGCCGTGTCAGTTACCGTGTGTTGTGTGTGCAGTGCCGTGTCAGTTACCGTGTGTTGTGTGTGCAGTGCCGTGTCAGTTACCGTGTGTTGTGTGCGCAGTGCCGTGTCAGTTACCGTGTGTTGTGTGTGCAGGGCCGTGTCACTTACCGTGTGTTGTGTGTGCAGTGCCGTGTCAGTTACCGTGTGTTGTGTGTGCAGTGCCGTGTCAGTTACCGTGTGTTGTGTGTGCAGTGCCGTGTCAGTTACCGTGTGTTGTGTGTGCAGTGCCGTGTCAGTTACCGTGTGTTGTGTGTGCAGTGCCGTGTCAGTTACCGTGTGTTGTGTGTGCAGTGCCGTGTCAGTTACCGTGTGTTGTGTGTGCAGTGCCGTGTCAGTTACCGTGTGTTGTGTGTGCAGTGCCGTGTCAGTTACCGTGTGTTGTGTGTGCAGGGCGACGGTGGTGTGCCGCGGCCTGGCCACCACGCCGGCTCTCTCGTTCAGCAACACCAGCGTCAGGATATCTGGCGTGCCGATGGGCGGCGAGGCGAAGGCCGCCGTCTACATCCAGTGTCCCAAGGCGAGCCGCCCTGGCCGGTCGGTCGCCAGTGTGCCTGGTGCTGGCTGCACTGTTCAGGGTGTTCAGTTCAGCCTACTTCAGTGTTCTACTGATGACGATATGGGCGTGTTCTGCAAGTTGTGCATTGCTCGGTTTCGGTAGAGTGGTTTCTTTGTCGCTTCTCTGGTGGTTCACGAAGTCCCGCCGAAACCTGGTGGTGGGCTTGTCATGCCGCGCCGTTTTGTTACAGAAATTATTGAATATTTTGAGAGCAGTTGGTTGTATGTATGTTTTATTTAAAATCACAGCACCCTGTGCGGTTGTCTTATTTTGGATCCATCGTTTTACCCAATTGCATGCCTATGTTCCGAATTTGATTGTTTAGCACTTCTCCAATCACTGGTGTCGTCACGGACGTCACTGGTGTCGTCACTGGCGTCACTGGCGTCAGCCGGCGCCGCGATGCGGCCGGACCCCTCCCGGAACATGTGACCCACGGCCAGGCCGGCGGCCTGTTGCAGGCGCCCCTGCAGGAGGAGAAGGTCTTCTCCGGCGGCGGCAGCTTCGAGTTCCAGCCGCCAGATGGCATTCCGGTGCGCCTGCACCCGCTCGTCGGCTTCGTGCCCTATAAGCAGGTGTGTTGTGATTGGTGTGATTCGTCGCATGACTATGTGCGAGGAGGCTGTGTCGTGCCCGCCTCCGCCCGTGCCCGGCGGTGCGCGACGACGCGGGGTCGCTGGTGGTGACCGGAGGCGCGGGCCCTCTGGCGGCGGCGGCGTGAACTGTGCCGGCGCGGCGGCGACGAGCGCTGTTTGTGCGCACATACGACTTCCTGAGTGTGCTTCTGCGGCGGGTCGCCCCGGCCACCCGGAGGTGACGTCTGGTCACCGTGGCGGCGGAGCGAGGATTGACTCGGGACACGACGTCGCACGTTTGTGGGCGCGGCGCTGTCTAGTGGTGACCACGCTCGTTCACGTTTGAGTTTGTGCCGTCGAATGTAGGAATGGAGTGCGAGACGTGTTCAGTAGGCGAGGGGTAACTCGGAGCTTATCAAGACGGAGGTTGCACGCTTACATATACGGGCGCTGGCTGGTCCAGGCATGCGGCCAGGCGGTGTCCAGTCGCTGTCGTCGCCTGGCTATGGCCTCCTGGGTGGAGGTGTGTCTGAGACCGGGCCGGCAAATCTCCCCCCCCCCTCGCTCCCGGATTGGAGGATGCGCATCAGTGAGCTGGCCACTGGGAAGACATGCCGCTGATGCAATATTTGCTTCGTTCTAATTGTAGCGGACTCTTCAGTCCTGCGCTCTTCAGAGTGTTCAGCCACTCGAGCCCGCCTGCCGGCGCAGTGTCCGAGCAGTGTTGACGTCACGTGTGGCGTTCAGGCTTATTTGCAGTCGTCGCTCCACCACCATTCACAGAAAGTATCATTGAGGGCTTTGTTAGCAGTGTTAACGGAGCTTGGTTAGCACTATTAACGGAGTTTGGTTAGCAGTGTTAACGGAGCTTGGTTAGCGGTATTAGCGGCGTTTGGTTAGCACAGGAAGGAGAGGGAAATGGAGATAGAGGGAGCATATTAACCGACATCCTACGTCGAGGAGCATATACGCAATTACTTTACATCAGGATGTACATGCACCAATACCTTATCACCACCACCACCGATCATATACCTCACTGCCGTACATCAGGGGAACATGTCAATCGACACCTTACATCAGAGAGTCTATAAATCAACACCTCACACCAGGAAGCACATAAGTCAACACCCTACATCAGGAAGCATGTACACCGGCATTTTACGTCAAGGAGCATACACATCGACACCTTACATCAGAGAGTCCATAAATCAACACCTCACACCAGGAAGCATATAAATCAACACCCTACGTCAGGAAGCATATACACCGACATTTTAAATGAGGGAGCATACACTTACACAAGATACATCAGGAGTCTATAAATAATCACAGTGCATCAGGGAACATCTACACCGACACCAAACACGTGTCTTCATGGGACATGTGATACATGGGAATACATGGGACTGCATGAGAGACAGAGAGAGAGAGAGAGAGAGGTTGCACGTTGACCCCGCCACTGGACAGTGGTGCATGTGACCTGACCTGACCCGACAGCCGGCGTATGGAAGTGATAGTGACTCCGCGACTGGGCACTGGTGCGTGTGACCTCCACTACTGGTGTATGTGACCTGGTCTGACCTGACTCGACAGAGCCGGCGTGTGGAAGTGGTAGCGACACTGCGGCTGGACACTGGTGCATGTGACCTCCACTACTGGTGTATGTGACCTGACCTGACCTGACCTGACCGACAGAGCCGGCGTGTGGACGTGGTAGTGACCCCGCGACTGGACACTGGTGCGTGTGACCTCCACTACTGGTGTATGTGACCTGACCTGGCCTGACCTGACCTGTCCTTACCCGACAGAGCCGGCGTGTGGAAGTGGTAGTGACACTGCGGCTGGACACTGGTGCATGTGACCTCCACTACTGGTGTATGTGACCTGACCTGGCCTGACCTGACCTGTCCTTACCCGACAGAGCCGGCGTGTGGACGTGGTAGTGACCCCGCGACTGGACACTGGTGCATGTGACCTCCACTACTGGTGTATGTGACCTGACCTGGCCTGACCTGACCTGCACCCGACAGACCGGCGTGTGACGTGGTAGTGACCCCCGACTGGACACTGGTGCATGTGACCTCCACTACTGGTGTATGTGACCTGACCTGACCTGACCTGACCCGACAGAGCCGGCGTGTGGACGTGGTAGTGACCCCGCGACTGGACACTGGTGCATGTGACCTCCACTACTGGTGTATGTGACCTGACCTGGCCTGACCTGACCTGTCCTTACCCGACAGAGCCGGCGTGTGGACGTGGTAGTGACCCCGCGACTGGACCGGTCAGAGGTGCAAATCACCGCCGCCATCATGAAGTACGAACAGCTCGAACTGGAGGAGACCAACCGAATGAAAGAGACCGAACGGCCGAGTCGGGTGAGTAGCCCATCCCACCCTATCCTCCTCTCACCTGCTGGAGATCTCCCACCCGCCGTACAACACACTGGGAGAGGCGTCCAGTGTGGCCAGGTGAGTGCTGGGTAGGCCTGCCATCCATGTTGGTATGGATGCCTAGGTGGAAGCTATATCGTTTATGTAGCTAGGCTAGAGTTGAGTAAGGTCCGAGATTAGTTTTTTTTCTGGAGGAGAGTATTTGCATACTTCAGTCGGTCGTCTCGTAGAATCTTCTACCCGTGTGGAGCATGCTTCTTGGTACCCCTCTCCGCCGTCATGCGCAATGGTCACATACGCGTATTATTTACGTGGTAAATGGGCTCACTTGGTACTTGTTATCCTCGATAGACGTCTTTCCCAGAAGCTGCTCTGCCTACAATCAAGGTTGCCCCGAGCCAATACCAAACATCGACATCGTCAACATCAAAATGCATCGAGATCGTCAAACATCAAGGAGCTTCGATAATTTCAATTTTGCTTAAGTGATTCGAAATCCTGAGCCGGTCCATGTTTGTATCCTGTATACAGCGGAGCCCCGCGCAGCCAACGGGATGTGGTCTGGTGATCTGCGGCTCTCGAGGCTTCCGGCTTCAATGTCCCTGAACTGATTGGTTTTTACCCAGTTTGTTGTGTCCTGCCGAAATCCTCTGACATTGTCCACCGTTGCCATGCAAATTGCCTGCGTGCATGACAGCAGAAGAAAAAAGCGGGCAAGTCTCGGGCGAAGTCGTCGGCGACCAAGCGGCAGATGGTGCTGTGTCCCGAGCCGTCGACCATCGGTGTGGGCAGCGCCATCTATCGGGAGGCGGAGCAGGTGTTGCAGCGCGAGCATCAACCGACCACGCGGCGCTACGTGGTGCCCTGCTGCGTACGCCACGGCCCCCTCGACCAGCCCAACTGCGGGTAGGTGCGCGGCGGTGTGGACTGACACTGTGACACAGGTGCCTGTGACACTGGTACCTGTGACACTGGTACCTGTGACACTGGTACCTGTGACAATGGTACCTGTGACACTGGTACCTGTGACAATGGTACCTGTGACATTGGTACCTGTGACATTGGTACCTGTGACACTGGTACCTGTGACACTGGTACCTGTGACACCGCACACTAGCACTCGTGACACTGACACCTCTGACACCACACTGTGACACTGGTACCTCTGACACCGCATACTGTGACACCGGTGACACTGGTACCTGTGACACTGGTACCTGTGACAATGGTGCCTGTGACACCGCACACTAGCACTCGTGGCACTGACACTTCTGACACCACACACTGTGACACTGGTACCTCTGACACCGCATACTGTGACACCGGTGACACACCGATGTAGTCGATGCGCCCCTAAACTCCAACACCGGTGACACTGGTACCTCTGATACCACACACTGACACTCGTGGCACTGACACCTCTGACACCGGGGACGAGTAGCTTAGGGGTAAGTTACTCGTCTCACAATCGAAAGGTTGTGGGTTCGAGTCTCACCTGTCGCTACTCTTCGCCCGCGACCAATCGGCGTGAGAGATTGGCGACGCTACATGACTCAACGGTCGATGTATCGTAAAACCAATAACCAACCAACACCTCTGACACCGCACACTGTGACATTGTTGACACTGGTGTTTCTGACACCGCTCACCGTGACACTCGTTACGCTTTGATATAAAATTTTTATAAGTTAGCTATCCAGAATGAGGAATACATGCACTGGAACATTTACCATGTACGATGAGTTGTCCATGCACTGGAGCATTTACCAAGTACAATGAGTTGTATCACTTTCTATTCGTATAGATTGGACATCAATTTCATTAAAACGAACCTCATCGCATGGTAGTTCGCGGAGCACAATACACTTAACTAATCAAGATGGTGTATGAAAACCCGCTATCTATAAGATGCAAGTTTGGCCCAGCTCAGGATATTGAATCATTGAATCAAAATTAAAATGATTGCAACTCCATGTGTAGGACAATCTTGATGTATTTTGATGTTGATGATGTCGATGTTTGTTATTGGTTCGGGTCAATCTTGATTGTAAGCAAAGCTGTAGATCTCTCGCCAAGCCAAGGGATCCGACAAGTGAACATTGGCAGGGTGCCAAACCAAGGGGATCAGGACCCGAGTCACCCGGAATCCCCAGCTATGATTGTAGAATACTATTTTCGATGGGGACAATCTAATGGTATCCTGGGTATCACGACTGTTGGGGCTACGCGTGCCTATCACTTCCCAGCCGAAAATTAAGTCTGGCAGGAAAGATAATGGGACGAGAAGCAGACCGTCTGCTTCTGACGTCGAGAAGCGGTGTCGTGGCCGTTTTGCCGGTCACGACACCGTTTTCGTCACATTGCCTGACCCTCGGCACACGACAAGAGCCATTGGCCGATGGTGGATGTGTAGTCGGTGCATGATACCTTGTAGTGCAAGCAACGGTGTTTAGTCACTTTTGTCCGTTTTCCGGCGCTATTTTTACACCCCTCCCCGGGTGCACGTGTCACGTGCGGAAAAAGTGTGCACTGTAGAGCTTGTCGATGGTCATGACTACACTGCGGTGATGGTTTCGTGCCGATCGGTCCATTTTTCCACGAAGGGTTTATATCACAAAAACACAGGTGCGTGGGATCCATTGATCTGCGTAGGGATCCATTGGTCTTGGGATCCGTCGGTCCATCGGTTGGCGAGCTATGCAGGTTGAAACCGAACCAATTATAAAGTGGCCATGTCCCGACGTAAAGATCGTCATTTCACACGCTAGGCCAATCGGCGACGGAGGATTTCGGCGCAACCCGTTCTTCCATCACCCCTCACGTCTTTCACGTGTAATTTATTGACCCGATCGCACCAAAATTGTACCCGAAAGTAGCCCACACCTTTGGTTTTTCCGTGTTGTTGCACATCCTTCATTTCCTGTGACGTGAGCTGAACCGGCGCCAATGTGTGTCGGTCGCGTTATTCGTGGAATTCGTGGAACAAAATTCCAGACCCATGTTAAACAGAGCTGGGATTTCACGCGAAACTTGAGCGCATGGCACGCGCTACGCTTCACAACCCCCTCCCCCAATTGTACAAGTCCGGATAGCACCGGTGACAATCTACTCGCTCACCAAATTGTGCATACATACCACCGCTGTCAGCTCTCGGAGGTGCCCAACTCAAAACGGACGCGACTGACGGCCATGCGGTACGGCGCGCCCGGCCGCCGACCGCAGCGACACGCAGCTCACCGTGGGGCGCGTGCCTTCACGAAATGTCAAATTTGTGCGATTGGTGGAATATGCTGCGGCACTAGCTGACTGATTCGGACATAACCCCATTCGACGGCACGTGCCACGTGCCCACGTGCCACGTGCCACGTGACGTGAGAAATCCGAAACCGCTGCCATAATCTGTCCGCAGAGTCTGCCCGTTACGTTTACAGAGCTGGGCGGAATCTACTCGGTGGTTTTGGCACAACATGCACCGGAGCGGCACACACACACACACACACACACACACACACACACACACACACACACACACACACACACACACACACACACACACACACACACACACACACACACACACACACACACACACACACACACACACACACACACACACACACACACACACACACACACACACACACACACACACACACACACACATAAAGACAAAGATTAGTGCAACTCTGAGCCACAAGGGCCCTTCTTGGTTGCACTCTGTACACTAACCAGTTGCCCACCAAATCTGCCAATCAGCCCTCCCTGTAATACGAAAAGCAAGCCCCATTCTTATATATTGTCTATGCTGTTTTTAAAGATGTTCAATTGCTGTTTTTTTTTTTTTTTTTTTTTTTTTTTTTTTTTTTTTTTTTTTTTTTTTTTGGGGAAAATTTTTTTTTTTTTTTTTTTTTTTTGTTGTTTTTTTTTTTTTTTTTTTTTTTATTTTTTAATTTTTTTTTTTTTTTTAAAATAAAAATTTTTCCGGGGGTCCCCCCTCTCCAGACAATTGACAAATTTAAAGACCTAGATGAGATCTCCTCTCAGCCTTCTATATCTAAGTGAAACATATTCAATTTCTTCAATCTTTCCTCATATGCCAGGTTGCTTATGCCATTAACCATTTTTGTAGCCCTCTTTTGTACTCTCTTAAAAGCCAACAATCTTTTCATAGCTAGGAGACCAAGCTTGGATGCAGTATTCCAAATGTGGCCTGACGTATGCACAGTAAAGCTTCCTGATCACTTCCTCACTTCTGTATGATACATTCCTATTTATTATACATGTATATTTATACATGTATATATATAAATATATATATATATGTATATATATATATATATATATATATATATATATATATATATACATATGTATATATAGATATGTACAGACAGACAAACAGACAGATAGCCAGACAGACAGACAGGCATCGATCTGCGATTTTTAACAATACGAGCGATATGTCCACATTGCCCACTTTGTGTTCAGGAACATTGTTACTTGATACTCGATGACAGGTTTCCTCCATTAAATGTCTACCAACAGTTGGACGCTCGTTGGGATTCTAGGACAAATGTGCGTAAGGACAGATGTGCGTATGGCAGATGTACGTCAGCAAATGTGCGTAAGCGCAAAAGTACGGAAGTACAAATGTACGGATGGGCAACGTACGTACAAATGTACAAATGTACGTAAGCGAAAATGTCTGTCAGTGTGTCTGAAGTACTTTAGGTGCCACAGTGTACCCGACATGCCGTACCCCTCACAGTGTACCCGACATTCCGTACTCCTCACAGTGTGCCGGACGTGCTGTACCCCATGTACCGTCCTTGCCGGACGTGCTGTACCTGGAGCTGGTGGTGACGACGGTGGCGCCGCAGCTGGTGGCGGCGCCGCCGATGTGTGTCGACTTCGGCGCGCGGGTGCTGGACGTGGCCGGCTACGTGCCGCTGCAGCTGGAGAACGCCGGCGGTCGGCGGCTGGCCGTCCGCTCGGCCGCCCTCGACCCGCACGGACCGTTCCGGCTGGTGGACCCGCTCCCCGAGCTGGAGCCCGGCCAGCGGCTGACCGCCCGACTCAGCTACCAGCCGGCCAGACTCAGCCAGGTCAGTTGGGCGGGTCATCGGCCAGGTCAGTGGTCAGGTTTGGTCGGTTGTGTTTGTTGTGTTTAGTTCGTCAAGTCAGGTCGGTCGCTCAGGTTAGTCTATCGGGTCAGTAGTTAAGTTTGGTCGGTCATGTCGGTCGGTCAGGTTTCATCAGATCAGTTGATCAGATCAGTCGGTCAGGTTACTCTATCAGGTCAGTCGGCAAAGTGAGTGTGTCAGGTCCTTCGTGTCAGGTCAGGTCAGTCGGTGGCGGTGACCGAGTCGGCCCGATGCTGAATATTATGCCGGGTCGTGGGGCAGGTTCCTTTGCTGCCTGTCGATTCTTCCCAGTTATGTCTTGCGATATAACATTGGGAGAGTTCCCGTTCTCGACAATTCACCACACATCTAATTCCTGACAACATTCGTGTTTCATAATCCTGCATCAGTGCCTACAATGAAAGGTACCCTCCTTCCCCCACAACGATCCTAACCACAAGCTGATTGGCCAGCTTGATCCGCCTCACGCAACTCTGCTTCATATTGTGCTCCATTCTACTTCGTTGGTCCATCACTTGGGAGAAGTGAAGTTCGGGAGGTTATGGCAACTGTACGGTGCTAATTACGGCGAGACTCTTCGGTCCCGATATCACGTAGCCGTGGGCTGAACACTTCACACTGCCGAGACGCAGAAGAAGGGAGCACCGCTCGGGTGTCTGTAGCACAGTCGGTTGGGCGTTGGACTCATAGTGGTAAGATGGTGGGTTTGAGCTCCGCGACCGGTGGGGTTGCCGAGTTCATCCGCGACCGGTGAGCTTGACAGACTGGCGACGCTGCGTGGCCTGGTGGTTGAATGCGTCGTCTAATAAGAATGTCCTTCTGTTGCCATCGAGCGGTCATTGGGAGCAATGAGTGGCAGTGGAGTCACCCCGTTGGTGCGACCCCGCTCAGATGCAGGTCAGGTCCCTTCAAAGGTCATGTGCCAGGTCCGTCAGGTCAGGGTGGGTCAGTGCTGTGCTAGACACTCTAGCTATTTGTGGAACAGGAGGGCGGCGGCAGTTCCGAGAGTAAAGGAAGAAAGCTGGCACATCTCCCACCTCCCACTTCTGGGCACATTGTGTCCACTACCCACGCCGTCAGCCACCGCTCTCCTACCCGCCACCATCCGCCTGTATATGCATGCCCAGAACCACGTGTATTGTCGTCGTCTCATCCCCCGACACTCTGTCCACCTGATCGCAATCACCCTCCTCATCCACGTGCAGGCTCGCATCTCTACCCGTGTCGGCTCCTGACAATCTGCCCCTGAGTTGTGTATGCATAATGTATATTTCAATATCGGTAGTACATTAATTGCATGCGATGTGGCTGTATTGACACAAAATACAGGTTAAATTCGAAGCGTCTCCCCAGTAGCCGTCTCCTGATGCGCAAGTAGAACGCGAATATTTCCTACGCGTACTTCTAACATAAATTCGGCCACCTTCTGCACTTCCAGGCATATATTCTCCATGATCCCTGATACTTCAGTCCTTTTAGGGAACAGTATAGACCAACTTGTCATTTTCCATTTTCAGTTTTTTTTTTTTTCAAAATTTTTTCAATCCGCCCCCCCCCTTTTTTTCGGGGGGGGGGGGGGGGGGGGGGGGTTTTTGAGGGGGGGGGGGGGGGGAAGGAGGTGGGTTGTTTTTCACCTCCCCCCCCCCCTTAACCCCTCGGCCCCCCCCCCCCCTTTCAATTTTAGGGAGATGTGTCCTGAAGGTGAAGACTTGGCCACCCCTAGCTTGGTGAGATAGTTTCAGCCTTGGTTGCCGGCTGACGTGTGCGCTGCTCGGCCAGGAGTTGGAGTTCTGGGACGTCCGCGCCGGCAACACCTCGCTCCGCTTCGCTCTGTACGGCCGCGGCGTCAAGCCGGAGTTCTCCTTCACGCCGGAAGATGGCCAGCTGACGATGGGCAAGGTCAAGCTCGGCGGGTCGGCCAAGAAGCAGGCGGTGGTAGGTGTTCGGGGGCGGGCGTCGCCGCAGTCGGATGTTGCAACTGTGTGCGGCCGTGTCGGGGCGAATGTCCGGCGCTGACGCAACGGCCGGTAAGGTCGCGCTGCGGCCGCGGAGACGTGGCCGTGTGTCGCGCCGTGCCGCGTGTCTGTCAGGCCGTGCGTGGTGCACGTCAGGTGAACTGTTGGACCGCGTGACATGTCCGCATGACCGTGGACCGACCGAGGGGGCCGGTGACTGTGACGTGGACGGACCGGGGTGGGCCGTGTGACATGTCCACATGACCGTGGACCGACCGAGGGTGGGCCGGTGCTCCACGTGACCGTGGACCGCGGGGTGGGCCATGTGACATGTCCACATGACCGTGGACCGACCGGGGGTGGGCCATGTGACATGTCCACATGACCGTGGACCGACCGGGGGTGGGCCATGTGACATGTCCACATGACCGTGGACCGACCGGGGTGGGCCGTGTGACATGTCCACGTGACCGTGGACCGACCGGGGGTGGGCCGTGTGTGCGTGTCCGGCGGACGGAAGGTTCGGCCGCGTGCAGACATCCTCCAGAGTGGCGTCACATCACATGCAATGGAGTTGGTGTGGTGTCGTTTGTCCCGACGAAGGGCTCGGCCACGAGCCAACATCCTCCAGAGTCACATAAAGACATAAAGACATAAAAGATTAGTGCAACAATGAGCCACAAGGGCCCTTCTTGGTTGCACTCTGTACACTGAACCAGTCGCCCACCAAATCTGCCAATCAGCCCTCTCTGTAATACCGAAAAGCAAGCCCTCTATTCTTATAATGATTGTCTATGCTGTTTTTAAAGATGTCCAATGTGTTGCTACTGACAATGTTTTCTGGCAGCTGGTTCCAGTGTTCTACTACCCTGTTGGTGAAGAAAGTCTGCCTTAACCTTTTTCTGCTGTGGTTAACTTTAATTTTGAATTTATGACCTCTAATTGCATCATTTCTGTTCAATTCAAACATTTCCCCAAGACCATGGGCAAATTTAAAGACCTCGATGAGATCTCCTCTCAGGCTTCTATATCTAAGTGAAAACATATTCAATTTCTTCAATCTTTCCTTATATGCCAGGTTGCCTATGCCATTAACCATTTTTGTAGCCCTCTTTTGTACTCTCTCTAAAAACCAACAATCTTTTTCATAGCTACCAAACTTGGATGCAGTATTCCAAATGTGGCCTGACATATGCACAGTAAAGCTTCCTGACGACTTCCTCACTTCTGTATGATACATTCCTATTTATTGTCCCGAACATTCTCAGTGCCTTCTTCCTGGCTTCCTTGGTCTGTTCTGATGCCCCCAGGTTTGTGTTTAGAATAACACCTAAATCCTTCTCCTGTTGAGTCACTGATAGCACTTGGCCACCCATCAAGTTTGGAGCCTTCATATGCTGCTTACCTACATGCATGATTTTGCACTTATCAAAATTAAATTTCATTTGCCATTCTTCAGACCACTTCACAAGTTCGTCTAAGTCTTTTTGCAGCGAGATATGCTCATCTTGACCTGTTATTGCCCTAAAGACCTTCAAATCATCCGCAAATTTCAAAACTTTACTGCTTAGGCCACTTTCAATGTTATTTACAAATATAATGAACAGTAGTGGCCCCAGTACTGACCCCTGGGGGACACCACTAAGAACATTTTGCCATGATGACTTTGTACCATTTAGCATCACTCTGCTGTCTATCTGAAAGCCACAACTCTATCCATTTTAAGATGCTACCTGCAATACCATGGGACTGAAGCTGTATCATTAACCGTTTGTGGGGTACCTTGTCAAAGGCCTTACTAAAGTCAAGATATGCTATATCAACCTGATTTCCCTGATCAAATTGTTCTGTGGCGAAGTTCAAAAAGTCCAAGAGATTTGTGAGACACGATCGTCCTTTTCTAAACCCATGTCGAGTATCTTGAATCAATCTGCTACCTTCCAGATAACTAACTATTCTATCCTTGATAATTGATTCGAGTACCTTGCAGACTAGGGATGTGAGACTTACTGGCCTATAGTTTTCAACTTTCCCTCTTTCTCCTTTCTTGAAAATAGGAACTACATTTGCCCTTTTCCAATCGGTTGGAATTTCATTTTGTGAAACTGATCTACATCCTCCAGTATTTTGTGAAACTGATCAAGGTTCGGCCGCGTGCAGACATCCTCCAGAGTGGCGTCACATCACATGCAATGGAGTTGGTGTGGTGTCGTTTGTCCTGACGAAGGGCTCCGCCACGAGCCAACATCCTCCAGAGTCACATCACAACGCACGTAATGCAGTTAGTATTGTGTCGTCGCAGCACATGGAGTGGACTTAGTGTAGTGTCGTTTATCCTGACGTGTTCGCTGCCCGGATGCTCATGCCAAGACATTCCATTTAGAAAGCCGCCTGGATCGACACACACAGTTTGCCGTCCTCTGGCGGTGCGGCCGACCGTTGACCAGGGCCGTGTGTGTGTGTGTGTGTTCCAGGTGACGAACCTGTGCGACGCGCCGCTCGAGTTCGCCGTGCAGTTGACGGCCGAGCCGCCGGCGCTGTCGGCCGACGCGGCGTCGCCGCCGGCAAGCGGGCGGGCCAGCGGGCGGGCAGGCACGGCCGGCGGGCGGGCTGGCACGGCGGCCGGCCGCAGCGCCAGCGCTGAGCCGCCGCCGCCGCCGCCGCCGTGGCGAGTGTCGCCCGACCGGCTGGTGGTGGAGCCGGGCCGGTCTGCCGACCTGCAGGTGGAGCTCAACCCCGCCGAGGAGGCGCTGTACCAGGCGCGGCTGCTGCTCACGCTGTTCGGCAGGCTCGACCAGATCGCCATCACGGTGGTCGGCAAGACCAAGGGCTACAAGGCGCCCAAGGTGGAGAAGGACAAACGGGGCAAGCCTGCGAAAGGCAAGCAGGGTGGCGAGGATGCCAGTAGGGAGAGGTCTGCGAAAAAGAAGAAAAAGAAGAAGTGACGTGGGAGGTATGGAATGTGTTCTGGGGCTAAACCGCCTAATTACGACTGGGTTATAACGCAACTTTATTGTTGTATTGCACGACGCAGTTATATTAGATACCATGTAGAGAACGTTCTACCGTATTGCCATTTAGAATTAACTACCAGAGTACCAATCTATGTCTGGTTCATATCGCCTCCCTAGTGCCATAGTGCCCAGGACGGTTCTGGTAACCATCATTTGAAGAATGACCTCTCTTATATGATGTTTTCGACCGCTGAATCGTGTAATTCACGCCAAATCGGTCCTCTTATGGCACTCTCTCTCTCCCTCTTGGTGGTTTCCTAATTTGGAAACAAGTGACTAATGTGCCATATGAAAATCCTGTCTGAAATCGATAACGCGTGATCCGGTTCATATAAGGTATCAGCAAGTGATCACAACTGATAGGTATAGGTTGAAAGTAAAAAGATATATATGTATGTATGTATACATATATGTGTATGTATGCATATATGTATATATATATATATATATATATATATATATATATATATATATATATATATATATATATATATATATATATATATATATATGTATAGTTATTTATTTATTTATGTCGCTGCGCCCTCGTATTCCATAAATAAATTGTCCGTGTCCAAGCTCAGTGCTCCGGGAGCGGCTCGGATCGCCCGTCCATTCACGGCGCACCGCGCCGCGTTGGTGGCCTTTGCTACGAACAGCATTGCTACGAAGGCTGTATCTTTGACCACACACGAATCCGAGTGCGCCACCATCAACCCATAGCCGAAATAGATCGTGTGTCCGTCAGCGGTCGAGATCTGGTATTCCGTGTAACGGCGTGCCCGGGGTCGGCGCCGGACCATTGCCGCATCTCGGCCCGCATTAAGCCTTCGTCTCGATCTGCGCTGAGCCCACGTCACGGCCTGCACTGAGCCCACGTCACAAAGCCCAGCGATAGTCAGCGGTGAGTGGTGCCCGACATCCGCGGAAGCCTGAGCACCGCGGCTGCCACATCGGCCCCGGCACGCGGGGCGAAAGCGACGCACCTGCACCGGCCAGAGCCACTGTCGGCGCCTGCCGTCACAGGCCGGCGGCCGGCTCGGCGGCGCCGCTCAGCGGGTCCACCACGTGGGCGGTGAAGAGCGGCGTGGTGCTGCCCACGTGCACCACCGAGCAGACGAACGGCCGCTCGAGCGCCAGCAGCACGCGCGGCATCGTCTCGTCGGAGCCGACGCGCGGGATGATGCTGGCGCCGGCGGCGCCGGCCGCCGTCGTGCCCGCCTCGTCGACGTCGATGACGGCGCGCTGCGCCAGCTGGTCGACGCGGTCGGCACCGTCGGGCCCCAGGCCGCCCTCGAGCATTGCGCCGAGGCCGAGCGCACGCGCCACGTGCGTGTAGTCGTGCAGGTGCGACGCCAGCCGGAACTTGGGGAAGGTCAGCACCACGTTGGCGGCGAACGGCGACGTGTCGGCCAGCCGCTCGTAGTGGCGCCGCCGCAGCAGCGCGGTCACGTCGCGGCCCGGGTCGGCCGCCGCGAAGAAGAACATCTCCAGCTGCTGGCGGCCGTCACTGTAGGGCAGCGCCGCCGCCAGCACGCCGTCGGCGCTGGCGTTCAGGAAGCGCATGGGCGCTGCCGCCTGCACGGCCGGCACGCGCTGCGGCCCGGCCGGCCGGTGGAACAGCAGGCCGGTGGGCGTGGCGCCCAGCTCGGGCAGCCAGCGCGCCGAGAAGACCAGCGCGGCGGCCAGCACCAGGCGCGTGTCGGCGGCCAGCCGCGAGAACAGCCCCTGGATGCGGCCGTCGGTGGCGGCCGCCACGTCGCCGTTGATGCGCCGCACGGCCGCCGGCCGGCTCAGGTCCAGCTGGACGCCGCGCTCGGTCAGCAGCCGCGTCAGGCGGCCGCACCGCCGCCGCTTGGCCAGCGAGCTCAGCTGGCGCACGCCGCACTCGGCCAGCACCTTGGGGCTGCTGTAGGCCGTGAAGAACATGCTGAGCGCGTCCTCCTGCTCCGCCTGGAAACGCGGCCGCCACGGTTAGGCCCCGAGCAGTGTCCGTCGTCAGCAGGCGGTCAAGGTCGCTGACCTTATACTCAATTTGTACTACGAGGGCGCATGTCGACCATGACATGCTACAGGGCGGCATGCTCCTCTGATAAAGTGACGTAGTGTCTCCCGTAGACCGAACATCCTGTAGCTCTGTATTACCTAAAGTCATCAAGTGCCAAAGTTTAGTACAAACTAAATATTCCAGTTGGATTGAGCCTGCAAAGCGGAGATGCTATTGGACACGGAGACTGAACCCCCTAGGCAATGTTTGATCTTTATTCTAAAGAAGCTATCTGCCCCAGTGTGTTACCAGGGCCAATCTCTGAAACATCAAAGTTCGGAGATCGATTCTGAATCGTCTGCCATGTATTCCTGATTCTAGCATCATTTCCCATATATGAGCATAGGGCAAGACACCTACTAGCATTAATCCCACCACATTCACCCGACGTCCTGTCCACCACTACGCAAATTATAAGTAAAAATGAAATTATTGTATTGTGCCTACTGGCGCCGGGGAACGTTGCCACCTAGCGATGCCTACTATTGTGTTCAGCTGTCGACTAACTTGGCGCTGCATGCTGGTACCTACCGTTGCGTCCTTCATTGGCCAGACTCAGCATGTTAGTACCTACCATTTCGTCCAGCTGTCGACTGACCAGGCTCGGCATGTTAGTACCTACCATTTCGTCCAGCTGTCGGCTGTCTGCATGCTAGTACCTACCATTTCGTCCAGCTGTCGGCTTACCAGGCTCGGCATGTTAGTACCTACCATTGTATCCAGCTGTTGACTGACCAGGCCCGGCATGCTGGCACCTACCATTTTGTCCAGCTGTCGACTGGCCAGGCTCGGCATGCTGGTACCCATCGCCGTCTCGATCACTTGCCGCGTCCGGTCGTCGGCGATCTCGTGGGCGGCGGCGAATATCTGGTAGAGCGCCGCTGGGCACACCACCTCGTTCCCGGAGCCGGACAGCACGAGCTGCAGCGGCGGCAGGACACGTCCGGGTCAGTCGCCAGAGCACGGCCGGGTCAGTCACCAGAGCACGGCCGGGTCAGTCACCAGAGCACGGCCGGGTCAGTCGCCAGAACACGGCCGGGTCAGTCACCGAACACGGCCGGGTCAGTCACCAGAACACGGCCGGGTCAGTCACCGCCACCAGAACACGGCCGGGTCAGTCACCCGTCACCAGAACACGGCCGAGTCGGTCACCAGAGCACGGCCGGGTCAGTCACCTCGTCACCAGAACACGGCCGGGTCAGTCACCAGAGCACGGCCGGGTCAGTCACCAGAACACGGCCGGGTCAGTCACCTCGCCACCAGAACACGGCCGGGTCAGTCGCCGTCACCAGAACACGGCCGGGTCAGTCACCTGCCACCAGAACACGGCCGGGTCAGTCACCCCACCAGAACACGGCCGGGTCAGTCACCTCGTCACAGAACACGGCCGGGTCAGTCACCCGTCACCAGAACACGGCCGAGTCAGTCACCAGAGCACGGCCGGGTCAGTCACCTCGTCACCAGAACACGGCCGGGTCAGTCCTCGTACCAGAACACGGCCGGGTCAGTCACCAGAGCACGGCCGGGTCAGTCACCTCGTCACCAGAACACGGCCGGGTCAGTCACCAGAGACACGGCCGGGTCAGTCACCTCGCCACAGAACACGGCCGGGTCAGTCACCTCGTCACCAGAACACGGCCGGGTCAGTCACCAGAGCACGGCCGGGTCAGTCACCAGAGCACGGCCGGGTCAGTCACCTCGCCACCAGAACACGGCCGGGTCAGTCACCTCGTCACCAGAACACGGCCGGGTCAGTCACCAGAGCACGCCGGGTCAGTCACCAGAACACGGCCGGGTCAGTCACCTCGTCACCAGAACACGGCCGAGTCGGTCACCAGAGCACGGCCGGGTCAGTCACCTCGTCACCAGAACACGGCCGGGTCAGTCGCCTCGTCACCAGAACACGGCCGGGTCAGTCACCTCCAGAACACGGCCGGGTCAGTCACCTCGTCACCAGAACACGGCCGAGTCGGTCACCAGAGCACGGCCGGGTCAGTCACCAGAGCACGGCCGGGTCAGTCACCTCGTCACCAGAACACGGCCGGGTCAGTCGCCAGAGCACGGCCGGGTCAGTCGCCAGAGCACGGCCGGGTCAGTCACCAGAGCACGGCCGGGTCAGTCACCAGAGCACGGCCGGGTCAGTCACCCGTCACCAGAACACGGCCGGGTCAGTCGCCAGAGCACGGCCGGGTCAGTCACCAGAGCACGGCCGGGTCAGTCACCTCGTCACCAGAACACGGCCGGGTCAGTCACCAGAACACGGCCGGGTCAGTCACCAGAGCACGGCCGGGTCAGTCACCAGAACACGGCCGGGTCAGTCACCAGAGCACGGCCGGGTCAGTCACCAGAGCACGGCCGGGTCAGTCACCTCGCCACCAGAACACGGCCGGGTCAGTCACCTCGTCACCAGAACACGGCCGGGTCAGTCACCCCCAGAACACGGCCGGGTCAGTCACCAGAACACGGCCGGGTCAGTCACCACAGAACACGGCCGGGTCAGTCACCTCGTCACCAGAACACGGCCGAGTCGGTCACCAGAGCACGGCCGGGTCAGTCACCTCGTCACCAGAACACGGCCGGGTCAGTCGCCTCGTCACCAGAACACGGCCGGGTCAGTCACCTCGTCACCAGAACACGGCCGGGTCAGTCACCTCGTCACCAGAACACGGCCGAGTCGTCAACAGAGCACGGCCGGGTCAGTCACCTGTCACCAGAACACGGCCGGGTCAGTCACCTCGTCACCAGAACACGGCCGGGTCAGTCACCAGAGCACGGCCGGGTCAGTCACCAGAGCACGGCCGGGTCAGTCACCTCGTCACCAGAACACGGCCGGGTCACCGTCACCAGAACACGGCCGGGTCAGTCACCAGAACACGGCCGGGTCAGTCACCTCGCACCAGAACACGGCCGGGTCGGTCACCAGAGCACGGCCGGGTCAGTCACCTCGTCACCAGAACACGGCCGGGTCAGTCGCCTCGTCACCAGAACACGGCCGGGTCAGTCACCCCCACAGAACACGGCCGGGTCAGTCACCTCGTCACCAGAACACGGCCGAGTCGGTCACCAGAGCACGGCCGGGTCAGTCACCAGAGCACGGCCGGGTCAGTCACCTCGTCACCAGAACACGGCCGGGTCAGTCGCCACCTCAGTCACCAGAGCACGGCCGGGTCAGTCACCAGAGCACGGCCGGGTCAGTCACCAGAGCACGGCCGGGTCAGTCACCCCAGAACACGGCCGGGTCAGTCACCAGAGCACGGCCGGGTCAGTCACCAGAGCACGGCCGGGTCAGTCACCTCGTCACCAGAACACGGCCGGGTCAGTCACCAGAACACGGCACGGCCGGGTCAGTCACCAGAGCACGGCCGGGTCAGTCACCCCAGAACACGGCCGGGTCAGTCACCAGAGCACGGCCGGGTCAGTCACCAGAGCACGGCCGGGTCAGTCACCTCGTCACCAGAGCACGGCCGAGTCGGTCACCAGAGCACGGCCGGGTCAGTCACCTCGTCACCAGAACACGGCCGGGTCAGTCGCCTGTCACCAGAACACGGCCGGGTCAGTCACCTCGTCACCAGAACACGGCCGGGTCAGTCACCGTCACCAGAACACGGCCGAGTCAGTCACCAGAGCACGGCCGGGTCAGTCACCTCGTCACCAGAACACGGCCGGGTCAGTCGCCTCGTCACCAGAACACGGCCGGGTCAGTCACCTCGCCACCAGAACACGGCCGGGTCAGTCACCTCGTCACCAGAACACGGCCGAGTCGGTCACCAGAGCACGGCCGGGTCAGTCACCAGAGCACGGCCGGGTCAGTCACCTCGCCACCAGAACACGGCCGGGTCAGTCACCCCACAGAACACGGCCGGGTCAGTCACCTCGTCACCAGAACACGGCCGGGTCAGTCACCTCGTCACCAGAACACGGCCGAGTCGGTCACCAGAGCACGGCCGGGTCAGTCACCTCGTCACCAGAACACGGCCGGGTCACACGCCGTCAGTCACCAGAACACGGCCGGGTCAGTCACCTCGCCACCAGAACACGGCCGGGTCAGTCACCTCGTCACCAGAACACGGCCGAGTCGGTCACCAGAGCACGGCCGGGTCAGTCACCAGAGCACGGCCGGGTCAGTCACCCCCCAGAACACGGCCGGGTCAGTCACCAGAGCACGGCCGGGTCAGTCACCAGAGCACGGCCGGGTCAGTCACCAGAGCACGGCCGGGTCAGTCACCAGAGCACGGCCGGGTCAGTCACCTCGTCACCAGAACACGGCCGGGTCAGTCGCCAGAGCACGGCCGGGTCAGTCACCAGAGCACGGCCGGGTCAGTCACCTCGTCACCAGAACACGGCCGGGTCAGTCACCAGAACACGGCCGGGTCAGTCACCAGAGCACGGCCGGGTCAGTCACCTCGTCACCAGAACACGGCCGGGTCAGTCGCCAGAGCACGGCCGGGTCAGTCACCAGAGCACGGCCGGGTCAGTCACCCGTCACCAGAGCACGGCCGAGTCGGTCACCAGAGCACGGCCGGGTCAGTCACCTCGTCACCAGAACACGGCCGAGTCGGTCACCAGAGCACGGCCGAGTCGGTCACCAGAGCACGGCCGGGTCAGTCACCAGAGCACGGCCGGGTCAGTCACCTCGTCACCAGAACACGGCCGGGTCAGTCACCAGAGCACGGCCGGGTCAGTCACCAGAGCACGGCCGGGTCGGTCACCAGAGCACGGCCGGGTCAGTCACCTCGTCATCACTGCTGCTCGTATTGCATAAGGGCCCACCACGTCATCAAAATTATCCAGGTTTACTCTTCAGCGTTGTATGTAGTATGGTATTATCTCCAGTGGTAGAATATGCTTTATGGTACACTCCCCACCGGTGGTGTATGTAGTATGGCATACTCCCCAGTGATGGTGTAGATGGTGCAGTATACTCTCCAGTTGTGGTGTTTGTGGCATTGTATATTCTTTTGTGGTGATGTATGTGGTATCGTATGTTATCTAGTAGTGGTGATGTCATGCTGTCCAGTGGTAGTATATGTGACATGGCATCCTCCCTTGTGGTGGTGTATGTAGTAGGGCGTATTCTCCAGCATTGGTGTATTGGGTATGTCATGCTCTCCAGCGGTGGTGTATGTGATATGACCTCTGGTCTCGAAGTCGAATAAGACAGTTCCGTATCTATGCACATCAGCCGGCCGGACGTCCGGGAGAGTTCCCTGCCGGACGGATTGCCGTCTGGCCGTGCTGATCGCAGTCCCGGCGGTGCGTGTCTACCGATAATGGTCCGGACGGATTGCCGTCTGGCCGTGCTGATCGCAGTCCCGGCGGTGCGTGTCTACCGATAATGGTCCGGAGGATGCCGTCTGATCGCGGTCCCGGCGGTGCGTGTCTACCGATAGTGGTCCGGACGGCGAACACCCGAACTGGCGACTCTCGTCCGGCGTCAGATGCGGCCACTCGGCCCCTCTGCGACACGCGCTCACCACGCCAGTATGCTGATGGCCTCGGCGGTAGTGCGCAGTAGGAATTGCAAAGTTGCAGGAATTGAAAGTCGCAGCCGCGGTGCGCGGCGGCTGTAGGAGTTGAAAGCGTTCTCCTTGAGGCTCGGTCGTGCCGTCCATCTCGTGTGACGTGTGACGCGACGCGCTCTACGGCGTCCGACGACGAACTGCGTCCGGCCGACGGCCGACCGACGCCGGCATATGCAGATGCGCTCTGCAGCGGCCAGGGCGCGCTGGTGACGTCCGGGCAGGCCCGCGACACTGCTGGGAGAGCACGTGCACACGAACTGGACCGGCCAGCAACCGTGCGGGAGGGCACATGCAACACGGACTGGACCGGCCAGCAGTCGTGCGGGAGAGCATACGAAGCTTCCACAGCACAACACGAACAGAAACTTCCAGCAATCAGCATCTGCAGACCGACTAGTCCGATTTGGCTGCGTGGAGGCGGGCAGGGACAGAGACAGCCTGACAGGGTGGACGGCATATGTCACCGCAGGCGGGAAGGGACAGGGACAGGTGGACAGGATAGACGGCGGGTGTCACCGCAGGCGGACAGCGTGGACGGCATGTGTCACCGCGGGCTGGAAGGGATGGGGACAGGTGGACAGTGTGGACGGCATATATCACCGCGGGCTGGAAGGGATGGGGACAGGTGGACAGTGTGGACGGCATATGTCACCGAGGGCTGAAGGGATGGGCAGTTGGACAGTGTGGACGGCATATGTCACCGAGGGCTGGAAGGATGGGGACAGCTTGGACAGTGCTGGACGGCATGTCACCGCGGGCTGGAAGGCTGTCCCCCCCGACAGGTGGACGGCATGTGTTACCGCGGGCTGGAAGGATGGACAGGTGGACAGTGTGACGGCATGTGGTACCGCGGGCTGAAGGCATGAGACAGGCGGACAGTGTGGACGGCGTATATTGCAGTATGCGGACGGTGGAGACGGCGGGTGTCGCCGCAGCAGGTGGTCGGCACCGGTCAGATACCGGGCCGGCCGCTGCACGCGACTGGTTCTGGCCCGGTGTCAACGGACGGTCATTACGGGTCAGGGAGTGCACCGACTTGCGTCAGCCGCCACCCACACGCCGTCGTCGGGTCAGCTCTGTCCAGTGCACGGCCGGCTCTGCTGCGCGAGCCAGACAGCCACAGTCCCCCACGCCGTCTCGGGTCAGCTCTGTCCAGTGCACGGTCGGCTCTGCTGCACGAGCCAGACAGCCACAGTCCCCCACGCCGTCTCGTGTCAGCTCTGTTCAGTGCACGGTCGGCTCTGCTGCGCGAGCCAGACAGCCACGGGCTTTACGTGGATCACGTGTGGCGTAACGTTCCGCACCGAAAACAGCCGCTCATTTTGTCGGCTAGCAGACTGACAAACATGTAGGAAGGCACCGACCTCCCACAGTTGACGTGGTTTGGAATAAAATTGGCCTTCATACACGATTTGTGTGAAAACCGGCAACGTTTCTGAGAGCACGTACTGAGCTGAAACTAATGTCCTAGGTCATCCAAATACGATGACTTTTTTTAAGCATGACGGTAATTTTGTAGATTTTGACCCCCAAATCGGCGGGTTGGGTCGAACCCGGATGACTAGCGAGGTTTATTGTACAGCTAATCGCATTTTTAAATGATGTTCGTCGTTAATAGGTGCTGACTGTGATTGCAGTCAATTGCTGTTCCCTGTTGAACCATGACCAATGAGAATGGATTTTTCGGTGTTCGAGCTTTTTTTACGGTTGTCGATGTAATTGTGGGGCCCATGTACGTTTGTATGGGATCCAAGCGTGATTTTACTGGTCTCCGACATGCTGATTTCTGCACCTCACGCGCCTGGAGGGGCATTCGGCGCCATTTATAGACCCTAAGCTTTGCTGCCCTGGAATAACTTTCAGGGTCCCAGTGTGCTTTTCGTGACCCTTGATGTATTTGTCGGGCCCCAGCTAATCGTCATTTTCCTGAGCTGCGGAACGTTTTTTTTTTTAGGCGCGAAGCACTGTTCGGAGAGGGGGCTTCTGCGCGATGTTTGGGCCCCGGAATAATCTTCCGGGTCTGAATTGAAGCCTGGGCCCCCGACTTCGCTTTTCCCTCCTTCCGATACCATTGATTTAGGCACCCACTCAATTCCACAGCGTGATTGTTTTGGACTCCAGCACATTGCTTTTCGGAGCCCAGTGCGATCGTCGCATCCCCGTCCTTATACACGCCATGTTGCACGACAGACGGGCAGCACACGTACGTCACATGGACACTGAATTGTCATCCGTCGGCCAACCCAACACGGAACCAACGCCCCCGCCCGGCCCATTTTCCGCAGCGATGGTCACTTTGGCGCACCCTTCGACCTGCCCCTCAGCCCACTCCTTTGTGGCTCGGCTGGCATTTGGCCACCAGTCGGCGGATGTCATCACTTCAGTCCCCCGCACTCTCCACCCGTCTCCGGCTCGATGACGACCCACTCATTTGCCGTCCGGCTGACATTTCGCCCCTCACTACGTCACGCGACGTCAGTGCGTGACGTCATTTTGGCCTCCCATCTCCGGCTCGGTGACCCGCGCGTTTGTTGTTCGGCTGACATTTCGTCCGGCGCTACGTCACGCACGACCCGGCACTACGTCACGCCAAGTCAGCGCGCGCCATCGAACTAATATTGGTATTATGCACCACGACTGATGGTTTTGCCAAAGAAGCCATGTGTCCAATTTTATATCAGTCCCGGTCATGATCATTCGCTGATTTTTGACGTATCGAACTTCTTCAACAAATCGTGAGTTTTCAATGTGATGGGGCCCAAACACAAACCTACGTATAGTTATGCAGATTCTTAAGAATAATTGTATTCTGGAAGATCATATTTAGCTGGAACGACTATCGACGGAGGAAATTGCCGTCATTGTTTCTCTCTTCCTCCTCGACGGTTGTCCTGGTAGAGATTGTCTTCAGCACGATTTTAGTAAAACACGAGCTGTACTGGTGAGTGGTGGTTCAGAGAGAGAGAGAGAGTGAAAGAGATAGAGAAGAGATGGAGATAGAGATAGAGATGAGAGAAAGAGAGAGCAGAGTAAGAGCGAAAGAGAAAGATAGAGAGAGAGAGGGAGATCATGATCTTCACCTGAATCAGTCGATCATTGAGGTCCAAGAGCGGCTTCTCCGCCTCCAGAATTATACCAGATGCTACTGCGAGCAGAAGTAGCGGCAGAACTGTGGACAGAGAGCATTCTGAACCATTTATTACAAACCAGTCCACTCCAGTCACAGGCTGGCCACAGCTGCACACCCACAAACCAGTCCACTCCAGTCACAAGCTGGCCACACAGCTGCACACCTACAAACCAGTCCACTCCAGTCACAGGCTGGCCACACAGCTGCACACCTACAAACCAGTCCACTCCAGTCACACACTGGCCACACAGCTGCACACCTACAAACCAGTCCACTCCAGTCACACACAGCTGCACACCCACAAACCAGTCCACTCCAGTCACAGGCTGGCCACACAGCTGCACACCCACAAACCAGCCCACTCCAGTCACACTGGCCAAAGCGCACACACTGCACACCCACAAACCAGCCCACTCCAGTCACACACTGGCCACACAGCTGCACACCCACAAACCAGCCCACTCCAGTCACACACTGGCCACACAGCTGCACACCTACAAACCAGTCCACTCCAGTCACAAGCTGGCCACACAGCTGCACACCTACAAACCAGTCCAAGTCACAGGCTGGCCACACAGCTGCACACCTACAAACCAGCCCACTCCAGTCACACAGGCTGGCCACACAGCTGCACATCCATAAACCAGTCCACTCTAGTCACAGGCTGGCACACAGCTGCACACCCACAAACCAGTCCACTCCAGTCACACACTGGCCACACAGCTGCACACCTACAAACCAGCCCACTCCAGTCACAGGCTGGCCACAGCTGCACACCCACAAACCAGCCCACTCCAGTCACAGGCTGGCCACACCCAACCCCACACAGCTGCACACACCCACAAACCAGTCCACTTCAGTTACAGGCTGGCCACACTGCACACCTACAAACCAGCCCACTCCAGTCACAGGCTGGCCACACAGCTGCACACCTACAAACCAGTCCACTCCAGTCACAGGCTGGCCACACAGCTGCACACCTACAAACCAGCCCACTCCAGTCACACAGGCGGCCACACAGCTGCACACCTACAAACCAGTCCACTCCAGTCACACACTGGCCACACAGCTGCACACCTACAAACCAGTCCACTCCAGTCACACAGCTGGCCACACAGCTGCACACCCACAAACCAGCCCACTCTCAACACAGCTGCATCCTACAAACCAGTCCAAGTCACACACTGGCCACACAGCTGCACACCTACAAACCAGTCCACTCCAGTCACACACTGGCCACACAGCTGCACACCTACAAACCAGCCACTGTCACAACTGGCCACACAGCTGCATGCCTACAAACCACTCAGTTACAGCTGGCCACACCCTACAAACCAGTCCACTCCAGTCACACACGCTGCATGCCTACAAACCAGTCCACTAGTTAAAGCTGGTCACACAGCTGCACACCCACAAACCAGCCCACTCCAGTTACAAAGGCTGGCCACACAGCTGCACACCCACAAACCAGCCCACTCCAGCTCACAAGCTGCATGCCTACAAACCAGTCCACTCCAGTTACACAGGCTGGACACAGCTGCACACACACAAACCAGAAGCCAAACCACCCACTTCAGTCACAGGCTGGCCACACAGCTGCACACCCACAAACCAGTCCACTCCAGTCACACCTGGCCACACAGCTGCACACCTACAAACCAGTCCACTCCAGTCACAGGCTGGCCACACAGCTCACACTTACAAACCAGTCCCATCACCAGGCTGGCCACACAGCTGCACACCTACAAACCAGTACACTCCAGTCACACAGGCTGGCCACACAGCTGCACACCTACAAACCAGTCCACTCCAGTTACACACTGGCCACACAGCTGCACACCCACAAACCAGTCCACTCCAGTCACAGGCTGGCCACAGCTGCACACCTACAAACCAGTCCACTCCAGTTACACAGGCTGGTCACAGCTGCACACCCACAAACCAGTCCACTCCAGTCCCACACTGGCCGCACAGCTGCACACCCACAAACCAGCCCACTCCAGTTACAGGCTGGTCACACAGCTGCACACTTACAAACCAGCCCACTCCAGTCACACACTGGCCACACAGCTGCACACCCACAAACCAGTCCACTCCAGTCACAGGCTGGCCACACAGCTGCACACCTACAAACCAGTCCACTCCAGTCACACACTGGCCACACAGCTGCACACCCACAAACCAGTCCACTCCAGTCACAGGTTGGCCACACAGCTGCACACCCACAAACCAGCCCACTCCAGTCACAAGTTGGCCACACAGCTGCACACCTACAAACCAGCCCACTCCAGTCACACACTGGCCACACAGCTGCACACCCACAAACCAGTCCACTCCAGTCACACACTGGCCACACAGCTGCACACCCACAAACCAGTCCACTCCAGTCACAGGCTGGCCACACAGCTGCACACCTACAAACCAGCCCACTCCAGTCACACACTGGCCACACAGCTGCACACCCACAAACCAGCCCACTCCAGTCACACACTGGCCACACAGCTGCACACCTACAAACCAGCCCACTCCAGTCACACACTGGCCACACAGCTGCACACCTACAAACCAGTCCACTCAGTCAGGCCAAATGGCCACACAGCTGCACACCTACAAACCAGTCCACTCCAGTCACACACTGGCCACACAGCTGCACACCTACAAACCAGTCCACTCCAGTCACACACTGGCCACACAGCTGCACACCTACAAACCAGTCCACTCCAGTTACACAGGCTGGCCACACAGCTGCACACCTACAAACCAGTCCACTCCAGTCACAGGCTGGCCACACAGCTGCACACCTACAAACCAGTCCACTCCAGTCACACACTGGCCACACAGCTGCACACCCACAAACCAGTCCACTCCAGTTACAAAGGCTGGCCACACAGCTGCACACCTACAAACCAGTCCACTCCAGTCACAGGCTGGCTCACAGTGCACACCCACAAACCAGTCCACTCCAGTTACACAGGCTGGCCACACAGCTGCACACCTACAAACCTGTCCACTCCAGTTACACACTGGCCGTACAGCATCAGCCAACACTGCTGACAGAGCAGGTTACGCGACTGCCGCGATTTGATAGAAACCTTTCTGGGCGCACACGGCACAGAGGGTGCGTGGGAACGACGTGCACAGGCTGGATAGGGACGGCGCGAGTGAAGTGGAAGTGGAGTCGGTCGGGTTTCTCGATAATGGTCCTAGGTGGTATTGGTTCTGCAAGCGGTGGGTATGTATGTATATATATATATATATATATATATATATATATATATATATATATATATATATATATATATATAGATAGATAGATAGTATATATGTACGTATATATATATATATATATATATATATATATATATATATATATATATATATATATATATATATATATATATATATATATATATATGTGCATGTATATATGCATAGGATATATGATTGCAGCATGTGCTAGCTTCGTCTGATTGTTATCTATCCACGGTCAGCGTATCTAAAAATGTTTAACTTTTTTGGTGGTAGAAGAACTGAAGCAGACCCACGTCAGCTGTCCGAATCTCTCCAGCTAGTGGCATACATTCCGGTCTAAGTCGGACAACGGGTGGGTTCTGGTCGATGTACATGGGCACAACTGCGCTGTGCTCCTGACCGAATAGGTACAGAGCGATGGTTCAGGTTTATCACCCAATGTCATTTGGCTCGATGTCATTCGGGTGAGCCATGGAAACTGTTGGTTTTGAGGCAGCGGTTCGGAGCTCCATGAAATATCTGTAACCCCCCAACTAGGTTCGTGATCCCCGGCACCTGAAGAAATCCACCTTCCCGAGGGAAAGACTTCTGGAAGAGGAATCGGTGATCTGACACACATTGAGGGTGCTTCCGATGTCACGTACTCAGGTGAGAAACTCGAGCCCGATCGAACCCACCTCACCTACCATTACTCAAGCCGGCCCACTTACCATTGCCCAGACCAAGCCCACCTATGATTTCCCGAGCCCGCCCTACCCAGCAGTGCCCGAGCTTACCCCACAGCGCCACTTTGAAATGCATGTCACAATCCCCAACAGTCCCGACCTACAACATGTCAGCCAACCACGACTGGCACTCAAGTTTACACATTGATCCAAGACAACCTGCGATCACCGCATGAAACAGTTAGGATTAAGAAATTAATCACCAAGTTATCAAGCGGCTCTCCTTCAACAACAAAAAGCAAGCGAGTCTAAAAAACCGGCTACATTTCCAGCCGGGTGGACACAACACGGCATCAATATTGCAGCACCTAACCGGCCAGTGAGCGCGCCGATTCGTGTGTCCGCTTACTGCACCATCTGCAACAGCTTGGGAGAAAGTTGCTCTGTCCGGGTCATCGCGTCGCACCACGAATCGTACACACCCTCCCATAAACGGGTTCGTACATAATTATATGCATAAACGACAATGACTAACAGTGCTTGCATGCGCCAATTCGGAAGCCCACAATATCCATGGTATTTTATGTCCGGTAAAGTGGGTGCGGAGGACGCCTGTCGCTAACATGAACGATGCATTACGCCCCTATAAAACTAATGGAAGAGTGGACAGGGACGGAGGGCTGCTGGAGAAACGTCATGACATTTAACATTCATCTTATAGCATTCCATGGAAAAAGCCGCCTGATATCCTCTTGTCTCCTGATCCATGCAGCAAATTCGTGACGACCGACAAACGAATACGAGCCGAACGAGAGGATCGGGACAGGCCGCAGCCAGTGACGGCGACTCAGACGAGCGGCTCAGCCCAGCACACCCTGCGGACCGCTGAGGTCAACACCGCAGGTCGGCACTCCGCGCTGCTGTGTGTCCGCGAATCTCGCCGCGTCGCGCGGCAGTAGAGCTGAAGTCAGCTCTCACGCTGTCACTTGGCAGGTATAGCAGCGTTATTGTACGTGTCACGCCAGGCGATCTATACCAGCACTCCGCACTGTCCAGGCGGGATAATCCGGGCGAATTCTCCCCAGGAATCTACACCGTCCAGGCGGAATATTCCGGGCAAATTTCCTTCAGCACTCTACACTGTCGAGGCGGGGTGATCTGGACTAATTCCTCCAGCACTCTACACTGTTGAGGCGGGGTGACCTGGGCCAATTCTCGGGGGCAGGTACTAGTGGCCGCAATCCACTCACTTTACTGAACGTAAAATAGCGTGGATATTGTGCGATTCCGAATTGGCATATGCAGTCGGAAGCGCTCGTCCGGAAATTGCACCGCATGTGCTCCTGATCAGGACAGGCCATTCATCAGGTACACAGACTCCAGTTACATGCTCCTGCCTGTCCGGCACACAGCGGAAATTACACCGCATGTGCTCCTCATCAGAACAAGTCAATCATTAGGTCAATAGACTCCAGTTACAAGTCGACTTCGAGGCGTTATACTGATTTTTTCTCTCACACACATGGGGTGGCGTAGCTGGAGTTCTGAGAGGCTCCAGTCCGTTGCCACATATGACTTTTAGTTAGCTAAGTCCCGGATTCAAAACTGGTCAAAGCGGCGAATGATCAAAACTGGTCGAAGCGCCCTAAAACCCCAAAGTCCCGGAGTCAATCCTCTTCGAATGAATTATTGATGAGTTCAACAAGACTGTTGGAATCTCAGCATGCTACACAAAACATACTGCACGGCAGGGGCGTTCAGTTCTGAAAATTATTCTTACGGGTGGGGGCCCGACGTGCATGAAGCCGATGGCCGGGGCCGAGTTGCAGGAGGAGGGGGTGGGGCACGTTCCATAGGATCCCACGTTAAAGGTTGCAATTATTGAGTGGACAAGTCAACATTGAGGGTCGCTTTTCCCAAAAAGTAAATAAAATACATCCGGCACACCACCGCGCTGCATGTACCACCAATGCCCCTGCCGCTGAGTCTGGAGGCAGGGGCATTGTTTCTGACACTGCTGCGGCCGCTGCCCGGCCGGGCAGGTGTGGCCGGCCGGGCAGCGGGAGCCGGCTGGTCGGGCAGCGCAGACTCACCTGCCGAGGCGGCACCGCCACCAGTCGTGTGCCGCATGGTCGGGCCGGGGTCAGGTCGGCTGTACGGCACGGCGCACACTGCTCTGGCCGCCCAGGCCGCCGGCCGCCGACCGCTTGCCAAGCCAGTTTCGCAACCGACTCAGGCCGGCTGGACCGATATCCAGTGTGCTGGCCAGCGCACGGGTGCCGGCGGCGGAGGACTCTCAGCCTTCGGCTCGGCAGTGCTGGCCCACCTCACCGAAGACTGTCGCGCTCAGTCACAGAAGGTTCCACTATCCAGACGTCCTGTTTGTTGTTTGTGCCAGATTATCGGCGGCAGTTTGTACCCTGGCTTGTAACCAGTAGCGCATCCAGGAAGAGCGGAGGGTCATAGCCCCTCCGTCGTGCTAGAGGGTCCCCATTCAACGCGCCGAAATTTACCTTTCGTTGCCCGTTAGGGCAATAACTACTACGGACTCCGGAGGATAACAACTACGGACGGAGAGGTGTCCGTAGTTGATTCCTGGACTCCCAAGAATCGCGTTGGTATTCGTAAAAATCGCACTGCATCCCCAAACAAATTCCCGCTCGAAGCTTCCAAAAATTCCTGTAGGGGACCCCAAATAAAGGTAGCGGGGCACCGAGAACTCGCACCGGGGATAGAAATCGAGCCTGGGTCCCCAAAAACCACGCTCAGACCAAGAATTCGCGTCGGAACTCCAAGACATCCGCGTCAGGGACCAGAAATGTACATGGGGGCTTCGAAAATTCGCAGAGGTCCAAAAATCGTGTCGAGACCTTTAAAAATCGAGCTATGGTAACAAACTTCGCGTCGTTGATATATAGCGGGGCACAAAAGAAAACTAGTATTATGGAAAGCAAATCCCGAAGACTCCATAATTTAATTCTCGGCGCAAAACATACAGTGTCGGTGCCAAACATTAATACGTAAGGCCTCAAACACCGGCATGGACTCGAAACAATCGCACCGGACACAGACAATCCAACGGGGACGCAATAAAAAAAACCGGAGCCGCGAGAAATTAAGCAAGGACCAGCTAATTCAGTCCAACTCGAAACAGTGCTTCGAAGCACTACAAACCGAAACATAGACGTTTCCCAATCGTTTAGGACTACAAGCGCTGAGCCCCCCAAAAATAACGCTGGCCAACAAAATCAGCATCGGGGTCCGAAAACATCGCGCCGGGGCCGTACAGATCAAGCCGGGATTCTGAAGCGGGAGCATTTTGGAAAAGTTTGAAGAAAAGAGAAAGGTTGAAATCCGCAAACGACAGCGTACGCTTGGCTCCATATGCAGGAGACTTAAGCTGTAACTAAACATTTCATGAAAACTGACCCAATAAAGAATAACGGTGGAAATCGGAAACCTCTCCAAAAATTGTGGGTAGGTCCCAAGTCCCAAGATCCCCCACCCTGATGAGAACCCTGGGTACACCACCTGGGAGCATCAATTAGCGTGCTACGATCTTTCCAGTGCATTGGAGCTCCCATAGCCGTACCGAGGGTCAATGCTATCTTGAGGCCCATGAAACGTGCTGGAAGCCGCTTAAAAGCGCGCCAAGATCATTCCGTCACACATGAATCATAACTATGACGCCCAGGGGACGAGTAGTCTAGGGTTAAATTGCTCGTCTCACAATCGAAAGGTTGTGGGTTCGAGTCTCACCTGTCGCTACTCTTCGCCCACGACCAATCGGCGCGAGAGATTGGCGACGCTACATGACTCAACGGTCGATGTGTCGTAAAGACAACCAACCAACCAACTATGGCGCTACTATAACGGCTTGAGCTAATGACGAACTCTAGAAACATTTCCTCTGAATCCAGAAGCTGAAACTAGTCGAACTGTGTATGCTGATATCGCTTCTTTGATCGACGGCACAGTTAAAAAAGGCAGACTCGGGACACGAGTGTTTACTGCTTACGGGAGCGGAACATCTAAACCCACACGGTCCTACAGTGTCTCGCTGGGTACAAGTCGCGTTGTATTTCTCAACATAGTATATGCACATCGTCTCACCTCACGTGGTGATGCGTCCTGTAAACTGATACAATTCCAGGCACGCGCGTCAGGTGTGGGTATGGCAGGTCTACATTGTCATGGTATGGCACTGAGCGAAGTGCTAAACAAAGCCACTTCGCAGGGCGTCGCCGCGACTCGCCTCGTGACGCCTCGCAGGGCGTCGCCGCGACCCGCCTCGTGACGCCTCGCAGGGCGTCGCCGCGACCCGCCTCGTGACGCCTCGCAGGGCGTCGCCACGACTCGCCTCGCAGGGCGTCGCCGCGACCCGCCTCGTGACGCCTCGCAGGGCGTCGCCGCGACTCGCCTCGCAGGGCTTCGCCACCGCTCGCCTCGTAGGACGTCGCGGCTTGGCTCGCATGACGTCACTGCAGCTCGTCGCTGGCTCGCCTCGCAGGGCTTCAGGGTCTGCGTCTCTCGGATGCACAGCTTAAATTTTAAGTTAATTCTACACTAAGAGAGGAACGCATTCTTTGTCTCACCCCCCATATCACACATGATGGGAACATGCTGGTGTCAGCCACACCCAGCTGCAATAATTGCCAACTTGCCAACACATGAAATGTTAGTACATACATGTCTGAAAAACGCGCAGCGCTTGCATGTTGAAACTTCAGCGTTTCCGACATAATGCTGAGCAAGCATTATACATGATGAATATCTGCGTAATGAAATTACCCATGCAACGAATGTGTCATGCAAATCATGTGAAATGATAGCTTCATCACAATAATTTGTGGCATAGATGTGGCACTGGCAGGGCTAGTCGCCAGCCTACCATGACAAGGATGATCAGCCGACATAACGAGCCATACCGGCTCACGAGGCACTTTCCCATTGACAGCATGCGGAACAAAACCACGGATATAACCACCACGGTGGTGGTAGTTGTTGGTTTTACAACACGTCGACCATCGAGTCATGTAGCGTCGTCAATCTTTCATGCCGATTGGTCACGGACGAAGAGGAGCGGCAGGTGAGACTCGAACCGACAATTTTCCGATTGTGAGGCGGGCAACTTGCCCCTAGACTACTCGTCCCCCACGGGTATGTCTACATCGGAGTCGCCCCGGACGTGTGAACTGATCCGAGACACATCTCAGGAGGCGGCAGGTCGGCGTTAACCCGACCACCAGACACCACCGACCGCTGACGACCGACACACCTTCACATCAGCCGGGCACACCTCCGGGTCAGCCGGGCACACCTGCGGGTCAGCCGGGGCCTGGCACACCTGCAGTGATCAGACGGGAACTGGCGCTCCCAGCAAGGTATGCTAGTGGCACACCTTCAGGTCAGCCCAAGGAGATACAATCGGTTCTGGTCGTACAAAGCTGTGTCCTCCGGGTGTGCCGGCATCGGCAGAATAGACGTACGAGGCAGAGGACCCGCGCGGCAGCGACGGCAGAGGCCACTGAGGCGTCGGACACCGGTTTCGGCCAAGATTGGAAAATTCGCATATCTGTTTTTTTTTTCATTCCGAACATTATCCTCTCCAAGTGATAAATTACTCGTGAAATAGGGTGGAATAAAGCGCTTTCTAAGCACTCAACCGACATCCTTCCCCAAGAAGGATCGACACCCTGCTTCGTGATGCGTGCTCATGAAGTCTTCCTGTCTCATTTCTAACAGTATCTCGTTCATAACTATCATGCTCATGCTCTCGATGAGGGATGGCGAAACATTTCGCAACGCAATTCAGGCAAATGTAATGATTCTGGTAAATATTACCTATAATGTATATAGCATAAATGCTAGTTTATAGCATAGTTTTTTATCGCTATTCCGAATATGGCTCTTCCTAAATTATGAGTCTCAAGACAAATGATGAAGGTACAGTCATAAGTGGGCTATTCGCTCAAATTTGCGTCTGAAAGATATCAAATGCATTTTAAATCAAACTAATTTCAAAGCAAATTTCAACAACCTACTGTGCTCGTTTAGACATCCCACACCTAACGAAAAACCATTATTTTAATGCTGTCCTCCCCTGGAAACCATGCTCTGATTTCGTACATTTGGAGGTTGAACGGCGCTGTTTCACGATTAATATGTGCGACAAACCGCTCAAGAGTTACCGGAAAGTACAAACTGAGACTCTGGTATCACAGGTTTGAAGAAAAACATCCCCTCTATATTCAATAGCCACGCAGCACTCCCCTCCACGTCCAAGATTGCGAAGCACAAATCCAACACCGGTTCCGGCCGAGAGCTCACACACCAGCCCAGTCGGCACGCGCACGCACACATCCACCCCCGACCGTCCGCACCGGGCGCTACAGCGCCGCCTCCTGGTCGGCCTCCTGGTGCTTCTTCCAGCGGTGCCGCTTCAGGTGCTTCTTCTCCTTGAAGCCGGCGCCGCACTTCTCGCAGATGAACTTGCGCTCGTCCGAGTGCACCGTCTCCTCGTGCACGCGCCGCGAGCTGGACGACGCGAACCCCTTCTGGCAGAAGCGGCAGAGGTAGGGCCGCGCGCCGCTGTGCGTCCGGCTGTGGATCTTCAGGTGGCTCTGGTACATGAACATGCGGCCGCACTCCTCGCACTGGAACGGCCGCTCGCCCGTGTGGATGCGCTGGTGCACCGCCAGGTTGCCCTGGATGCTGAAGCGCTTGCCGCACTCGGTGCACTGGAACGGCTTCTCGCCGGTGTGCGTGCGGTAGTGCATCTCGAGGCTGGCGTACGAGAGCATCGCCTTGCCGCACACGGGGCACACGTGGTCGCGCCGCTTGCGGCTGGGCACGGTCGGGTCGCCAGCCGGCCGGCGGCCGCGCACCAGCCGCGCCGGCAGCGGGCTGTCGGCGGCGGCCACCGACTCGTCGGCCGCCTCCGGCTCGGGCCCCTTCAGCTTGCACTGGTGCTGGTGCAGCCGCCACGAGCTGAAGAAGGTGATGCCGCACGTGGCGCAGCAGTAGGGGCGCGGCTTGAAGTGGCCCGCCTCGTGTTTCCGCATGTTGCCCTTGTCGTTGCCGGTCTTGTCGCAGTAGCGGCAGTGGAAGGGCCGCTCGGCCGAATGGACGGCGCGCTGGTGACGCTGTTTTATCGCTATTCCGAATATGGATCTTCCTAAATTATGAGTCTCAAGACAAATGATGAAGGTACAGTCATAAGTGGGCTATTCGCTCAAATTTGCGTCTGAAAGATATCAAATGCATTTTAAATCAAACTAATTTCAAAGCAAATTTCAACAACCTACTGTGCTCGTTTAGACATCCCACACCTAACGAAAAACCATTATTTTAATGCTGTCCTCTCCTGAAACCATGCTCTGATTTCGTACATTTGGAGGTTGAACGGCGCTGTTTCACGATTAATATTTGCGACAAACCGCTCAAGAGTTACCGGAAAGTACAAACTGAGACTCTGGTATCACAGGTTTGAAGAAAAACATCCCCTCTATATTCAATAGCCACGCAGCACTCCCCTCCACGTCCAAGATTGCGAAGCACAAATCCAACACCGGTTCCGGCCGAGAGCTCACACACCAGCCCAGTCGGCACGCGCACACACACATCCACCCCCGACCGTCCGCACCGGGCGCTACAGCGCCGCCTCCTGGTCGGCCTCCTGGTGCTTCTTCCAGCGGTGCCGCTTCAGGTGCTTCTTCTCCTTGAAGCCGGCGCCGCACTTCTCGCAGATGAACTTGCGCTCGTCCGAGTGCACCGTCTCCTCGTGCACGCGCCGCGAGCTGGACGACGCGAACCCCTTCTGGCAGAAGCGGCAGAGGTAGGGCCGCGCGCCGCTGTGCGTCCGGCTGTGGATCTTCAGGTGGCTCTGGTACATGAACATGCGGCCGCACTCCTCGCACTGGAACGGCCGCTCGCCCGTGTGGATGCGCTGGTGCACCGCCAGGTTGCCCTGGATGCTGAAGCGCTTGCCGCACTCGGTGCACTGGAACGGCTTCTCGCCGGTGTGCGTGCGGTAGTGCATCTCGAGGCTGGCGTACGAGAGCATCGCCTTGCCGCACACTGGGCACACGTGGTCGCGCCGCTTGCGGCTGGGCACGGTCTGGTCACCGGCCGGCCGGCGGCCGCGCACCAGCCGCGCCGGCAGCGGGCTGTCGGCGGCGGCGGCCACCGGCTCATCAGCCGCCTCCGGCTCGGGCCCCTTCAGCTTGCACTGGTGCTGGTGCAGCCGCCACGAGCTGAAGAAGGTGATGCCGCACGTGGCGCAGCAGTAGGGGCGCGGCTTGAAGTGGCCCGCCTCGTGTTTGCGCATGTTGCCCTTGTCGTTGCCGGTCTTGTCGCAGTAGCGGCAGTGGAAGGGCCGCTCGGCCGAATGGACGGCGCGCTGGTGACGCTGCCAGCTGGCCAGCGACAGCAGACGCCGGTCGCAGCGTTGGCAGTCGACCGTGCCGCCCTGCCGGCCGCCCCCCAGCGGCGGCGGCGCCTCGGCCGGCTCGTCGTCGCCCGTCGAGCCGGCGTCGGCACACCTCTCGGACGGCTCGCCAGCCCAGCCGCTCACTCGGCCGCACTCGTCCACCACCAGCGGCACGCTGGCCTCGCCAGCTGGCGCCTCACCCGGCCCCTCGGTCCGCTCCGCGGTCGGTTCATTAGTCCGCTCCTCATTCGGCTCTTTGATCGGCTCCTTGGTCAACTCCTCAGCATGCTCACCAGCCGGATCGTCAGCCGGATCGTCAGCCGACTGGTCCGTCTGCTCCCCGGACGCGCCGCTGTCGGTGCGGCGCGCCGGCCGCGGCCGCAGCCGGCCGGTCCGGGCGGCGGCGGCGGCGGCGCCCTCGCACGCGTGCGCCCGCTGGCGGCCCGCCGACCAGAACGTCAGCCGGCACCGGTCGCAGCCGAACGGGCGCCGCTTGAAGTGCAGCTGCTCGTGTTTGCGCAGGTTGCCGTGGTCGGCGCTGCGCTTGGGGCAGTAGGCGCACGCGAACGGCCGCTCGCCGGTGTGCGTGCGCCGGTGCACCTGCAGCTTGGCCACGCTCGACAGCACCTTGTGGCACACGTCGCAGCGGGTGCTGGCGGTCGGCGCGCGGCCCGAGCGCAGCTGCCGCACGGCCGGCGGCTCGGCGGCCTCACTGGCGCCCGTGTCGGCCGCCGCCGCCGGCGCGTCGGCGCGCCGCTCGTGTTTGCGGAAGTGGGTGCGCATGCGCGACACGGTGCCGCAGAGGTGCGGACAGAGCGCGCAGCGGAACAGCAGGCCGTCGCCGGCGGACAGCACGGCGCCGATCACCTGCAGCTGAGCCGGGTCGTGGCGCGCCGCCGCCGCGTCCTCCTCGGAGTCGGAGCTGCCGACGGCGCGCTCCTCTCCGGCGACACCGACACTCGCCGTCCCGCCGACCGCACCGGACACTGGGGGAGCCGACAGTCGCACTGGTCACCCACCCATAGACACTCGCCGTCCCGCCGACCGTACCGGACACTGGGGGAGCCGACAGTCGCACTGGTCACCCACCCATAGACACTCGCCGTCCCGCCGACCGCACCGGACACTGGGGGAGCCGACAGTCGCACCGGTCACACACGCAGAGCTTGGATCAGATTGGATTGGATTCCGGCTTTACGACGCACTCAGCAGCTGAGGCCACATGGCGTCGCCTGTCTCTCATCCTGGGAGGAAGGGCCGACGTCGCAGGGAATCGAACCCCGTACCTCTGGCTTGCCAGACACTCAGCTTAGCCACTGAGCTACCGACGCCCGTCACTCAGAGCTTAAAGCATAATTGTGCTCATTTTAAGAAGTTGGCACATCACGTCCAGTAACAAACACATTACAATAGCTTTTCTCTATTGCTGGAGCTGCCAGGGAAGTCAACCAATTTTTTGATCAGACACATTTTAATTCCATTGCCTTTCAGCCCCAAACTAGTATATTCGTCGGTGAGCTGTGTATCTATGTATACATGTTAAGGTTTGGAAATTGCATCCAATTTTATACATCATAGATAAACCAGCTCTGAATAATAACGAACTCCGAAATATCACCAAGTTCAAACTGCAGACTTCCCGAGAAAAACTAGCAATCTTAATGTACAAAACATGAACAAACTCTAGTCCTTATTTTTACCCTGCATAAAACATTCGGCCCATTCCAACACGCTGGAACTTACCTCAGCTCATTGTCATTCACAGGCCATGTATATACATTGCAATGTCTTCGGCTGCTTCATATCATAGCTGCTGTCATGTTGAAGAAGAACACTTGATAACACACGGTAGGCAGTAAGAAGTTCTGATGAAAATACCACCAAATAACCTAGTTTTCCATTTTGTAGCATTCAGCTTGACGAGTATCTCACCACCACCCATACGGGTACGAACATCAAAGGAACCCGGACCACTTCATCACCAGAAAGCACACATAGCGAACGACCACATGCTGGGATAGTAGCAGACG
Source organism: Imbricaverruca yamaguchii (assembly GCA_034440575.1). NCBI lineage: Eukaryota > Metazoa > Arthropoda > Thecostraca > Neoverrucidae > Imbricaverruca > Imbricaverruca yamaguchii. The sequence goes on along the minus strand of JAOTOL010000582.1, from coordinate 39,491 downwards.
TCAATGGTGCTGACTTTTTAAAGTTTCCCTCAGTGTTCTGGTTCATTTATACTTGATGCACAAAATGCAAATTGTTGAAGAAACAAGCGCCTCGGCACATGCTACGCAGCCGCTGAACAGTAGAGGGGACAATGAGTCGGTAGAAGATATCCGGAAAGCCGGTCAACAGTAGGAGCAGCACGCCCGCAGAGCACGGGTTGTCGAATACATACAGGCGGCCTCCGGAGGACGGCGGATGTGCGGGTCTCAGCAGGCGAGTAGACGGCGAGTCGGTACAGGGTGGAAAGTCGGTGGAGGGATCAGCGCGTCGACGGGAGGGCACCGAGTCAGTACGAAGTCGGTGCGAGTCAGCTATCGGGGAGGGCACCGAGTCAGTACGGGACGGGGAGTCGGTGGAGGGAACAGCGGGTCGGCGGAGGACAGCGAGTCAGTGCAGGACGGGGAGTCGGTGGAGGGAATAACGTGCCGACGGGAGGACGGCGAGTCAGTACAGGACAGCGATTCGGCAGCAAATGGTGGAGCGGCGCCTCACCTGCAGCTGGCTCGGCCGAGCTCCTCGCCGGCTGGTCTCGGCGCCCGGCCAGCGCCACCGGGTCGCACGTGACGGCGACCCCCTCCACGCACGCGGCCGGTGCCGGTGCCGGGCCCGAGCCGGCCGCAGACCGGACGGCCGTCGTCGCCGACGCGCCGTCGCTCCGCAGCGGCGACGACGCGAGCTGCCGGCCGTGGGGCACCGGCCGGGGCGGCGGCGGCGGTCCGGCGGCGAGGCTGTGCGCCACGCCGGCCGCCCCCGTCTGCGGCGGGTGCCGCCGGGGCGGCGCGGCCGACGCGGCAGTGGTGACGTCCGGCACGAGCCGACGCGGCTGGAGGAGCGCGCCGGCGTCGGCAGGTGTCGACGGCCCGTGTTGGTGACCAGCGTCGGCAGGTGTCAGCGGCCGGTGTTGGTGGCCGGCGTCGGAGGTCGGGTACGACACGGCGTGGTCGGCCGACAGCAGTGCGGTCCCGCCGACCATCGGCGGCAGGGCGACCGGCGGCGGCGGCGGCGCCGACGGCTGACACGCCGCCAATCCAGCCTGCCTGCCGTACGGCGGCGCACTCTCGCCCCACGCGTTCACACCGTCCAGCCACGTCCTCACCCCACCACCCAGGCCGGCACACACCGAGGTGGCCGCCTGCTGTGAAGACGCGTCCGGGCCCGAGCAGGCCGCCCCGGCCGCCCTGGCACGTGGCGCCGGCACCCTGTCGGCGGCCGTCAGCTCCATCAGAGAGGGCGCCGCCGTCGCCACTGCTGCGTACGTCGGCGACTCCATGTCGGGCAGGATCGGCGCATCACGCTGCAATGCACAGCATGGTATCACGCAATGTCAGGCTCATCCAACGAACACACGATATGAGTGTGCGGATAATTTGCATGTATGACTGGACAGAACGAATGCATGGCACCAGTTTTCTTGATGCAAGGCCTTTATAATTCCATGTAAGTGGTGCAATACAGATTTCAAGCTACAATGAATATGATGTTAATGCACATGATGAATAAACAGACCAGAATCCCTCACATCATAGTATCTCTACTTCAATGATTCAACCTGTCAACAGGATGCAATTAACTTACATGCATTGCATTGAAATTGCACATGTCAATATATGGCTATATATAATATATATATATATATATATATATATATATATGAAAAAAATATATATATATATATATATATATATATATATATATATATATCTCTAGAAAGCCTACTTAAGACAAAAAATGGCCAAAATGTTCTGTTGTCACCTTGGTCATCACAGTCTCTCTCAAATGAGTCACACAAATGGCTCTGTTTGCTACCTACCATAAGTCTTTCCACACATTCATAAATGCATTCTCCACTGCAGCTTTGCAGCCTAGCAACTTTGCACTGCACCTTTTCTAGCATGTTAATATCCTCTTCCAAGGAAGAACTCTTGATCATGTTATCCCACATGAACAAAACATGGGAAAATGTACAGAAGATGGTTTGCATGAGGTAATGCACAATGAAGAAAAATGTAAAATTACAACAGAAAACCTACCCTAACATAGCTAAAACTAACCTTACCTAACCTACTAATGCTTAATTTTCCCAAACCTTGTCATATTGGATTGTTTATTATGGCACTGAAGGGGTCTGCATCATCTGCAGTGTAAATGCCAAGTGGAGTGTTCTTAAATAGTGAATATCTCACCATGGTGCATGACTTCCCACAGAAATGGCAGAGAAGAAGTTGCCAGATCAGCCTCAATAAGTTCACTTAATATATTTTGTCCCAATTTGCTCTCAGGAAAAATCTTGCATATAAATACCTCATTTCTTCTTTAAAAGGAAGTTAGGATATGGCAAAGTTTGTGCAAATGGCAACATTCTCAGATTTAAAAAATATAGAGGCAAGGGTGGTATACATTGTTAAGTTAGTTGAGGTTTTTAAGTGAACATTGCTTTTAATCATATATTTGTTCACTCATCAGAGCTTTCTGGCATTATGTTCCTCACCAACTAAAAGTGTTTTGCACAGCAATGAATGGTCACATTGCCTTAATCACATTCAGAAATGGATGCAATGTTTTTAATGCCATATTTTTTTATCCAAATGTCATATTGGGCATGAAGTATAAGTTTACGCTCAGGAAGATGCTAGTGTAAAAATCTGAAAAAGATGCTAATGCAGTGGAATATGCATTGTAAAGTATTCCCTTCAAATTTACCATCTACATTTTGTTTCAAATCTGCAAACTTTACATTCACTTACAATTTACCAAAAATTATACCAGGCTAGATTATCATTTTCAGAAGCTGTACTTTATTCATCATTATAGATCATAGTGTACAGCATGCACTTTTCATGAGATCCTGTCTATGTGATGAGGCTGACCAGCACTGCAGCTGGTGCAGGGAAGGATACCTGGTATGGGCAGGCTGATAATCCACTGACACCTCACAGTGTGACACATTTTCCCCAGTTCATACCCATCAAATCTGTTTACTAAACAAACAACTGCTATCAAATTCAGCTCAGTATACCATGTGGTTCAAAATGGCAGGATGAGAAGTGCAGAAAGTTGTTTGAACTTTGAACACCTACCCCTATATTACTTACTTCACTCAATGCCCACTCTGGTATTAATTTGCTGACCAATTGAAAAGTAAGAATCTTCATTGGAAATGGGTGGCAGCATTGTCCTAATGACAACCATAAACATGATTAGTAAATTTGTATTCAAATGAAATTTTGATGTCCCTTTCCAATGCAATGTTTATGAATTTCCACATGTGACCATTCATTTCTGCTGCAAATGCACATTTTTCAGTTGGGAGGAAAAAACACAAAAAGGTCTTGGGAGTCAGGTAATATAGCATGCAAAGAAATGTTGTGGATAAAAATAAAACATAACCTAACATAGCCTTCCATGCCAGATTTTTTGTAATGGAAATTATACAATTAAAAAACTTATCCTACCCAACCCTGAATTGCTTTTGAAGAGCTTTATTTTTTAAATGCAAAAAAACTCAATAAAAGCCTGGCCTGACCTAACTGAACAGAACTTAACCACTCTAGTGGTTCCATTAAGCTGCAATGCCAATGATTTTAAAGCATTTTGTCCCCAAAATTAGCTCAGGCAGGCGACACCCTGAAGGAGTTACATTTTTATTGCTAGGTTTTTACTAACCTAAAAATACCTACCTCCATTATGTAAAAAAATTCAAACCATAATTTCAAATTCATGTTTGCTAAACATCTCATTAATTCACATCATTCGCCTGACAATCCGCGCTCAACCTACCCACCTACAACCCGCAACGTAGCTCACATCGTCTACTTCTTCTCCAAATCCATGGCGAGCATGACGAAAGCCCATTTTACAAGGGAGAGTCTAAGAAAGCAGACACCATCTCACAAACACCATTCTACAGACACCACCTCACAGACATGCCCGATCTCCGCAAACACCAACTTGATCTACATGAAAAATTAATCAGTCGATCGGCCATGTACCAGAAGCGTGCGGTTTGAACTTTTGTGAGCCTGGGTCAGGTCAAAGGTCACAAAATCGTCGAAAAACAAAATTTTTGCTTACAGACATGGCCGATCTCGGCAACCGTTGGCTCGATCTTCATGAAACCTTCGCCAGACGATCGGCCGCGTGCCAGCAGGCGTGCAGTTTAGACTTTCGTGGCCTTGGGTCAGGTCAAAGGTCATCAAATCGTTGAAAAACAATTGCTGGCGCATAGACATGGCCGATCTCGGCAACCGCTGACTCGATCTTCCTGAAACCTTCACCAAACGATCGGCCGTGTGACAGAGGCGTGAGGTTTGCGAGTCAAAATCTCAGTCCAATTCGCACGCCTCCGTGTGACAATCAGCACTTTTTCCTGATGATTTCTTGTGAAGTGAGGAAACGTCGACATGAAAAACATCCAGTGAACATGCCGACAGCCGTCGGCATAGTCCCTATGCTCGGCCCTGCATTGGGCCGCTATCGGTACGCTAGCGGCCCGATGTCGGCTGGAAAGTGGAATGTCCGCCAATGGCGACATGTAGCCGACACGTAGACGACGTGGGGCCGATGTCGAGCCTCTGTCGGCGGGGAGCAAGCGCGCACCCAGGATTTTTCCATGGGGGGGGCGGACCGAAAAGGGCACTTGGCTGGTTCCAAAAGGGCACCTGATCGACTCCAAAAGCACTTTTCGGGGCACACTGGAAGATTTGTTGACCGACGACGTGGAAGGCCGATGTCGAGCCTCGGTCGAACTGGGGAAAATTGGCCAAAAGGCACATATAACCGACGTTCCCCCAGCTATCCAGCCGACGTTTACCCGCTATCCAGCTGACGCTCACCCTCGGTTTGCCGAATACACTTGATGTCAACAACCGATTCTCAGAACAGCTGTATTGTAACACTATCTCGCAGAAGAATTACATTTTTTTTTTTTTTTTTTTTTTTTTTTTATTTTTTTTTTTTTTTTTTTTTTTTTTTTAATTTTTAATTTATTTATTTTTATTATTTTTTTTTTTTTTTTTTTTTTTTTTTTTTTTTTTTTTTTTTTTATATTTTTTTTTTTTTTTTTTTTTTTTTTTTTTTTTTTTTTTTTTTTATAAATTTTGGGTTGTTTGGGGGGGGGGTTTCCCCCGGGGGGGGGGTTTTTTTTGGGGGGGGGGTTTATTGTTTTTTTTTTTTTTCCCCTTTCCTTTTTTTTTTCTAATATTAATTTTAATATTAATATTATTTTTAATTTATAATATTAAAATATATATTAATATTAATATAATTAACATTTTAATAAAATATAATATAATATAATATAATAAAAGAACCCAACCCGATATGATATCCAGGTAAATTTGCCGATGCCGGGCCGAGAGCGACCCGATGTCGGCACGCCGCTTACGAGATGCCGAGCTCGTCCCGATACATGTCGACATCAGGCCGATATCGGCACGTTCACTGACTGACTATGCGTTCTTTAAGCCAGATATTTGTAATCATTGTGAGCTTTGGCACCATTTTGAGTCACCACGAATGAGAACACAAAAACATGGTGAGAAGAATCGAAATATTCAGGGAATCTGAAGAGTCCGACTTCAAGGGCCCTGAGATTTGATATTGAACATCTCAGCTGTTTATTAACGCTCCTCTGAACTTTTATGCTCATGACGATCAGTGTATCGAATACTACCCGTGCACCCATGTTTATAGAAAGTCCGAGTAGTGCTGGTCTCGCTGACCTTTGAACTTTCACCCCGAATATCTCCGTGGCGTTTTGCAATACGGCTTTTTAATTGTGTTCATAATAATCAGGGTACCGAGCTCTACCAGTATGCTCGTTTTCACGATGTTCCTGCAATAAGAATCGAATCCAGCTTGACGTGCAGATTGACATTCGTGTCATGCTTATATATGTATAACCAACCTCAGCCACATTTATCTTTCCCTCCCTAACTTTTCACTTCCACATAGGGGATGAAGCAGTTCTGGGTTCATTTGCATCTAGTGTATTGGGGCGGGGTAAGGGTGGTGAGATCAAGGGAGGAAAAGTGTTGTGGCGGGCTGCGGTGACATGTCTAGTGATTAGAGGTGGATACTAGACTAAAATGGAAGCTTCCAATTTTTTAGCCCCCTTCCCCTGCTATTTTCTTAGCATAAGCTCTGTTAGCGAGCAATCTCCAGCGAGGCCGGGCGCGCAAAAAGTGACAGAGTCTTTAAAAAAAACTTGCAGACCACTCTAAATAAACACATTGAGTACATCGAAAGCGCTCAGGGTCCTCAAAAGTACCGTCCACAAAAAGCAGCAAAGCCTTATAGTGTCCAAGCCTAAAAAGGCGCCCTGGCTTTACAAATATACTGTTTGGCCCTAAAGCACATCAGTAAACAAAGCAAAACGCAACGAATCCTTATAAGCACACCGGGCCAGCGCATCGCATCGGTGGACAATTTGGGAGCAGTGGCGTACCGAAAGAGGATATATATGTGGGAGGGGAATGGTTCCCTATCCAGGTACAGAGACAATAATGTCGCCGAGCTCCCAAAATCGCTCTGGATTCCCAAGAATTTCAGTCGTGGCCCAGCCAAAATCTAGTCGGGCCCCAAATATATAGAGCGGTGCGACAACAACACGGGTCGGGGTCCACAAAGTTGCACCGGGTACACCAAAATCATACTTAGGTCCGAAAATTCCGTTCGGTGCCATTAAGTATTGCGGTCAAAAGAACTCGTGCCATTGTCCAAAAATCGTGCAACTCCTCCGAAAAACCCGTCGGGGTACGCCGATTCCTTCGGGAACGCAAAAAAAGTGATGTCAAGTGCCCACAATAAACAGCTGGGTACGAAACCTCCGTCGGGCTCATGAAAATTCGCGCTTGACTATAAAATTATCCCGGGAGAATAACATAACTTCGTATTGGGGGTCGAAGTGAATACAGTGAGCCCCGGTAGCACAACTGCACTTGTGTAAGGTTGTTCCCAGTATTGTTGTTCTACATACTTTTGAGGGGCAAGTGTCGCCTCAATGTTCGCTTTGCATCCCCTCCAATAATCTAAACATTTAGCACGGAGCTCCATGGTCCATGGAATGTGCTCAAAATATATTTTGGTCTGCTCATCGCCTTCGTGCACTTTGCCACCGAATAGTTTGCAGGAATCAACACCGGTGCTTGTTTCAGTGTGGCGCAAACGGTTGTGACAGCATGTACATTGTCTTTATTGTTAATTAAACATTTTCTTTGTAATGTGGTGGTAGTGGGTGTTGGTTGGTGGTGGTTCGGATTTTTTTGGGAGGAGCACCCCTCAGAAAATCCTAGCTGCGCCACTGATTCACAATACGGTGTCCGAAACCTTGGGTGAGACGCGTCCCCGGTCTCCCACCCGGTAGTGCCACACATACATGGCTGCCACCTTAACAGGTGTGGCCAGACTGATTTAAACGCTACCGTTAAGCTCGCCTTGTCATACCAACTTACCTATGCCATATTAGGTGCGGATACAATGGAGAGGAATTGAGGCACGGATATTGGCGTCCTTTCTGCCGGGAGAAAGCGCCCCTCCGGGAAGACTCCAATGCGCCCCTCGAATTCTTCAGTGACAGGCTCCCACTGAGAGAAAAACGCTAAGAGAAAAACCCACCTAAAATGTACTAGACCGCACCTCCCCCATCCAATTTTCCACCCATAGGCGCCCCTCCGAAGAAATGTCGCTCCTCCATACATAAACTGCACCCCCCCTCCCGAAGTAAATTCCTGGAAATGCCCCTGCACCACACCAATATGAGTATCTCGAGCTGCTCACATGCACCGCGGGGTCCTCCATGCCTGGTCAGCCGGTGTACGCCCGCGACCTGAGCATTGCGCTCCCAGTGTACGCGCATACCTGGGGAGTGTGACGTCACGGCGCCGCTCGGGCCGGTCAGGTGTGTGCTGCGCAGCGAAGCACGGGTGGCGAGTCGTTGGGGCGTCCGTCCAGCGGAAGTGTTTCATCACCCAACCGTTGCCTCGGAGAAGCTGGTAAGTGTCGATTCAGGCGTTGGAGATGATCTTGTTGATGTGTTGCCTGCTGAAAGGTTGCGTGCCGTGCTGGCGGACAACCGATGTTCCCCGTGTCCGGGGCTGTGTCGTTCTCAGACGGCCATGACTGGGCGTTGTCATAATTCAAATCGCTCCCGCCCGTGGCAGTTAAAAACCCCACGTTGGTCCGTGTGGCACTCGGACACTAGGTGGATTCTTTAGATACATTTGGTAGGTAGTCGTTTTTCATTCAACAGAATCCAATAAATTTCGGAGTTGCAGGAATTAGCATTTAGACAGGTTGGAATCTGGGGTGGAGCTTCCTGTCCGGTACGGCCTTCACACCACCATGTTTGCCCTCGTTCCACCAACTTTTGCTCTTTTAACAAAAGAGCAATCAGGTCAGCGGTTGGGCGCTATATGATCAACATGGTCGATGCGCCCTAAAGCCAAAATATCTAATTAAGGTCAGCGGTGATGTGTCCTAGTCACATCACTGCTGACTTGATGTGTTCCGGTCACGTCACCTCTGACCTGATGTGTCCCGGTCACGTCACTTCTGACCTGATGCGTCCCGGGGACACCACCTCTGACCCGGTGTGTCCCGGGCACTCACTCTGACCTGTCCCCCCGCACCCCCCCGGTGTGCCCGGTCACACCACCTCTGACCGGTGTGTCCCGGACCACCGACCTGTGTCCGCCCACCTCACCCGGTCCCTCCCGGGACACCACCTCGACCCGGTGTGTCCCGGTCACACCACCTCTGACCCGGTGTGTCCCGGTCACATCCTCTGACCTTATGTGTCCCGGTCACACCACCTCTGACTCGATGTGTCCCGGTCACGTCACCTCTGACCTGATGTGTCCCGGGGACACCACCTCTGACCCGGTGTGTCCCGGGCACGTCACCTCTGACCTTATGTGTCCCGGGGACACCACCTCTGACCCGGTGTGTCCCGGTCACACCACCTCTGACCCGGTGTGTCCCGGTCACACCACCTCTGACCCGGTGTGTCCCGGTCACACCACCTCTGACCCGGTGTGTCCCGGTCACGTCACTTCTGACCCGATGTGTCCCGGACACCACCTCTGACCCGGTGTGTCCCGGTCACACCACCTCTGACCCGGTGTGTCCCGGCACACCACCTCTGACCCGGTGTGTCCCGGTCACACCACCTCTGACCCGGTGTGTCCCGGTCACACCACCTCTGACTCGGTGTGTCCCGGTCACACCACCTCTGACCTGATGTGTCCCGGTCACACCACCTCTGACCCGGATGTGTCCCGGGACACCACCTCTGACCCGGTGTGTCCCGGTCACACCACCTCTGACCCGGTGTGTCCCGGTCACACCACCTCTGACCTGATGTGTCCCGGTCACATCACCTCTGACCAGTGTCCCGGGCACGTCACCCGACGATGTGTCCCGGGACACCACCTCTGACCCGGTGGTCCCGGGCAGTCACCTCTGACCTTATGTGTCCCGGTCACACCACCTCTGACCCGGTGTGTCCCGGTCACACCACCTCTGACCCGGTGTGTCCCGGTCACGCCACCTCTGACCGTGTGTCCCGGTCACCACCTCTGACCCGGTGTGTCCCGGTCACACCACCTCTGACCCGGTGTGTCCCGGTCACACCACCTCTGACCCGGTGTGTCCCGTGTCCAGGTCACAGCGGGGGGGGGGGGTCACACCACCTCTGACCCGGTGTGCCGGCACGCACCTCGACCCGGTGTGTCCCGGCACACCACCTCTGACCCGGTGTGTCCCGGTCACACCACCTCTGACCTTATGTGTCCGGCACACCACCTCTGACCTTCTGTGTCCCGGTCACACCACCTCTGACCCGGTGTGTCCCGGTCACATCACCTCTGACCTTATGTGTCCCGGTCACACCACCTCTGACCCGATGTGTCCCCGTGTTCCAGAGAGTCTACAGCTGGCAGTAGCGGTGGGCCATGCCAGGATGAGCACGGTTACTGGCTTCAACAACTACACCATCTTCCCGAAGGGACACCCAGCGTACTCGGAGGCGGCCTGGGGCGACCTCACCGGCTTCTACATCGGGCTCGGCATCAGCCTCACCCTGTTCCTGCTGCTCGCCTGCTCCAACTTCATCTGCTGCTGCTGTAGCAAGTAGGCTGACCACAGGACACATGCGCTCCGGCAGCGTCGATATATAGAAGCTTCAGTGTTGCGATGCGTGAATCAGACAAAGGCGGATGCAACTCTTCGTTTTATGGGGACTTTGGTTTGTGAACTCGGAGTGAACCATCGCTCCCTTCGTGATGTCCCTCCCCAGCGAATATTTCTGATTATGGAATTCAATTTATGGTGGGTAGACAACAAGTATGTGTGTGCTGAAGTATGGGTGAGACAGGTGCATGAGCATAACTTAGATGACGTAAGCCATCTAAATTATCTTCCTGTACCTCTATCGCCCATACTTCAGCATACACACACAAGTATATCATTGCACAACGCCATCTTAATCAGGAGCGAATGCCAGGGTGCACCTGGGGCACTGGACCCCTTCCCATGGGAAAACGTGGCACCATTCCGGACGGGAAGGGGCGCCCACCTGGGAAGGCTCGAGTTCACCCCGTCCCCTCGAATTTTCAATCAGAGGCACCCCTCTGAGAGGAAAAGACGCCCGAACGGCTCAAGGTCACCCCAGTCAACCACCCCTATGTTTTTTTTTTCAGTCAGAGGCGACCTTCTGATGGGAAAGGCAGTGGCGTGACAGTGACAGTCGCTATTGGCACTTTCGTAGTGGCGTCCCTCCGGACATGTGCCCCTATGATAATTCCTGGATCCGCCTCGGATCTAAATTGTGTGTATTACGAGCTTCGGTTCAACCGATGCTCAGGAAATCGACGAATGCAGCGTATTGACCCTTACCAGTCACAACTGTAGCACCATTGACCCAACCAGTAACAAATATGGAACCAATGACCCTTACGAGTCACAAATATGGCATCATTAAACCTTACGAGTCACAAATGTGGCAGTTACGTAGTCACAGATTTGCTTAGCCACGCACTTTTCCAGTTTACCGTACACATTTTGACACTGCCACAAACTCAGCAACTTTGTTCACGATGCCCACTACGTATCAGAGACAAGCACGGTGCCTACTTCGTATCGGAAACGGACAACTTGTTGTCCTGATCGTTCCGGGTGCACACCCCGCCAGCTGTAGGTGCAGGCGTTGGACAACATCAGTGCCTGTACCTTCTCGTTCGGGGCCCTTCAGAGCCCCGACCCGGCTGAACGCCGCCCTCTGCCGCCAGGTACCGGAACTACATCCGGGACCCGACCACCGGCAACCGCTGGGCCTACCCGCTCTTCATCATGACGCCCAAGCACGCCACGCCGCTGGACATCTGAGCAGACCGCCGGCGCCTCATCGGGTCCGGTCAAGCGACCTGACCTGACGTGAACTGACCTCAGCGGCTCATCCAGTGGCGTCAGAAGGCGCGACGCGATGCTGCACGCGGCGTGGCCGCCGCTGGCGTGCCTCACGCTCTTCGTGGTGGTGGTGATCATCCTGATCCTCAAGTTCGGCCACCGGTGCTTCGGCGTGCGCGTGACGACGCTGCCGCAGCCGTGGGAGCGCGGCCCGGCGCGCTACCAGTACGACCGGGAGGTGCTCGACACGTCGGCGGCCGGCGACGACGACCCCGACACGCAGCTGAAGCAGCCGCTCGACCCGCGCGACCTGGAGATGCAGCAGCCGAGCGCGCTGGCGGCGCGCCACGGCTCGCTCGAGCGCATGGAGGTGATCGACACGACGCTGCGGTACGGCGAGCAGCCCGACTCGCTCGAGGCCGAGTTCACGCCGGCGCTGCACGGCTCGCGCGAGGAGGCCGTCTGAGAGTGGGGGCAGTGGGAGAGGGGGCTCGAGCTTCCTCGGCCAGTGGTCTGACGTCACTGACGGGTCACCTGGCGCACACGACCTGGCCCCGGTGAACTGCCACATTCCGCTGACGTGGTGCAGTGCGAACACAGCACGAGCCAGGTGTAGAAGTAGTGACCGCGCGCGCGTGTTTACGAACGCGTAACAAAGCGAGCCCGTGTTCGGCCACGCCCGGTGTCCTTTACTGTCAGCACGAGGTGCTGTACGCGAATCTCTGTGCACGCGGATTTTCCCATTTGAGAAATGTTCGCTGGCGTACGATGACTACAGATACGTGATGCGGCGCAACTCCACCTGGTAAAGCCTGCTGGCCGGTGCACTTCCTTATGTTTGTGTCGGTTCTCCTGTGATTGTGTTTGGTGTCAGCTCTCTCGTGATTGTGTTTGGTGTCGGCTCTTGTGATCATGTGCAAATCTCTCCACACTGCAGCCACCCACACGCACCTCACTGGCTCGGGTGTATTCCGGCTGGGCTGCGGAGAGTATGGATGGACGATCACAGAAAAGGCCGACCCGCGAAACAGGCAGTGATCGTCTTGCGGTGCCTACATTAAAAACGACGCATTTTATAAGTTAGTGTGGCGGTCGCCACATCTATCCGATCGCATCTCTCACGTGTAGTTAGTGTAGCGGTCGCTACATCTAGCCCACTGTAACTCTCGCGTTATGGGCTAGTGTAGCGGTCGCTACATCTATCCGACCGCACCTCTCGCGGTATGAGTTAGTGTAGCGGTCGGTACATCTAGCCCACCGCAACTCCCGCGGTATGAGTTAGTGTAGCGGTCGCTACATCTAGCCCACTGTAACTCGCGTTATGAGTTAGCGTAGCGGTCGCTACATCTATCCGACCGCACCTCTCGCGGTATGAGTTAGCGTAGCGGTCGGTACATCCAGCTCACAGGAACTCCCGCGTTTCGTTCGTTGCGCCGCATCCTGCGGATTGATGGGCAGATTGTCCGATGTCCCCATTGGTGGGATGGTACCAACTGTCGATATGTACTATTTTGATAGCTCTGTATCGTTACTTGATGAATCTCACTCAGCCGTCCATACAAAGCGCTGTACTTGTTCAACGACCAACGATTTCCACAAATACATTTTATAATGAACCGTTTTATAGTAAGCATATTGACATCTAATTATCGGTACACACACATGTCAGTTGCGTACATGCAAATGATGCGTTTATGAATTAAGCAGTTGTTTGAGCCACAATATGTGAGCCAGATTCACATATTGCTGGTGCCTGAATATTAACAGTACGGTAATCAGCTTGACACAGCATTGTGAATAGCCATATGCTTCCCATGATATTAAAAGTGAACATCTTCAATGAACTTATTTTCATCATGCATCATTCCAATTAATATATTTCGGCTCTGGGTCTTTATGAACTGTGGAACTTCATGAATGAATAAATACCATGAACTGCGGTATTTATTCATTAACTTGATAGTCGTTTTAGATTATACATGCTTCACATATCATTGTGTACACACCAATTTCATTTGCATTAAATGCGCAAATACTGCAGGTTTCTATATCGAGTTTCCTTGTCAGGCATGCAACACGCATGTCGATTATGGATGCACGGCGCCGACTTGTCGCACCTGATTCGACTCATTTCCCAGATTCCTGCTCTTGCAAGAATACTGTGACACAATACGGCGCGTGCCCTGGCCCGCCACTCGCCTATGGCCTATAAGACAGGAATATGAGACATGACGGCGGCATTTAGCAGTGGCATACAAGGTATGCTGCCTTTTTGTGACCGCGGCCAAACGCCATTCAGCCAGTTCGGGAAGTTGCGTCAACCGGACAACTTTTCCGGGCAAATACGTTACGTTAGGGGTTCAAACAAAGGGAGTTCGAGTTTGTGCTCGATGGTATGCGCGTTTGGACGCCACATTTACGGCAAACAGGCCTGTGCACGCAAGCGGAGTTTTTGGTGGTCAGAAGTGCTCATCTCAACGAATGAGCTGGTTCGGTCTGCCAGCTGCGATTCGGTCGATTCGCAGCGCCACCTCCAACCCTCGGCTTTCCACCGGGCGCAGAGTCGGAGGGTGGACAGTCTTTAACTCGAGAATACAGAGCACCTTCTCATGTAGCTCGTGTGTATATGCATCGCAATGCTGGACAGTGAAGACTCAGATGAAGATATACTCATGTAGGTTATAGAAAGCCACGCACGCAGTGTCAAACTATGTATGGGCAAAATTAACGGTCTAAATAGGGTGTATCATTTGTTTAGGTGGCTTTACACTTTCACATCGCAGGTGCTCGGGGGTGGGCTCAGAAATTTATATTGGGGGAGGGGGAACATTTGTTCCGGAGGGACGCCATTTCTCCAGACAGAGTGCCTTTTCTACTCTGAGCGATGCTGACGGCTGAAACAGAACTCGTGGAGAAAGAGGGAGGGGATGTGCACTCTTAGTGTTCTGAATAGGTGCCTTTTTCAAGTACGGAGCGCCACATCTCCATGGGGGTGGACATGTGCTTCCAGTTTCCACTGGATCCGCCCTTGCAGGTGTTGCAGATTCAACACCAAGCTTGGCCTGGAATCACTTCGATCATTTTAGCTGGAGGTACCCTTCCGGCTGAATCATGAAAATATATGACGCAACTTGCGTCATGAATAACATATTGCGAATTATAGCAACCATGATCACATAACTACAAAATGATCAAATTAAATACGTGATGGTCCTGCGTAGCAAGGTCGAAGATCTCTCGTCCAAGCAATGTGGCCCTCCTCTAACATTTTCTGATTGAATCGACAAAATGGCAATTTAAGATTGGCACTTCCAAACAAGGCGACCTCCCCCCCCGAACCATCAGGGATATCCAGTTATGTTGTGCGATATTGGGAAAGGACACAGTGAAAGGTTACTTGATAACTGAACGCAGACCAGAGCTCTCAGTATTCCGTAATCTACTTTCCTCAAACACAACCACAGAATCAAACTACGAATGCGTGAGAAAATCAGTTTTATTGTCAAATATATGACATCGTTACCGTGTTTTATGTAAATGTTCCTTTGGGTGGCAGAAGCATTTCATTTTATTGAGCAATGGCCTAAAATTATGTCTCATCTTCTTAAAACCAGAAAAACGATTTTATGGTAACGTTCAGAACAGCTGGCGAGTGCGACGTCACACATTAACGAGATTGTCAACATACATGGTATTCTGGTATTCTCGCAGCGGAGATCTGCTCAAGCTCATGATATGCAACATTTGCAATATACAGGTGCACACTACCTACCGAGTAAAAGCATTGTAGCGTGTCCTGATGTCATGGGCGTAGGAACAGGGGGGGGGGTATGCCCCCAAATTTTCGTGGGTTTAATTTTCATTTCATGCCATGGTGATGCATGTTAGGACTCAACTTCAAATATGGTTTGGCCTCATTGCCCACTGAGTAGTGGGGGGGGGGGATGTCCTTTCCCGGCAGCAAGGACGTTGAGATAGACCCTGCATTACGAACGCAACCACAACTGACGCCGCCGCACGCGACCGCCTCACCGCTGCAGGCAAAGTCCAGCCGCTGACGATGCGACACGTGTATTCACGGTATGTGGATGGTCACGCAAATGATACAGAAGAGCACGGATGACACGCGGAGAATGGCCCGCACATGTGGTGACGTCACAGTGACGTCACTCCCGCATCTCGCCGTCCTCGTCGTCCTCTTCGCCGCCCTTGACGTAGAGCACGTTGTTGCAGCGGATCAGCACCTCGCCCAGACTGCCGGTGCAGTTGCCGTCGATGAACTCCTCCGTGTTGGCCAGCTGAGGAGCCCGGCACCGGTTAGAGGGTGGCCGCAACGAGGGACGGTCGCCGGGGGCGATCAGCTGCAGGTCGCATCGTTTCATCCACTGTTTAATCATATACCGATGTTAATGTTTTCTTGCCACTGCTGATGTCGCAATGCTGGGACGTGATACACCAGTGTGAGAGTGGAGATGGTGAGAATGATCGGCCGAATTACATAAGACGAATGCAAAAGGCAGGTCTGGAGTGGAACAACTAAAAATGGTCATATTGCAGACTTCTAGCAGTACTTGTATGCATGTACACTGTATATTGGGTTCAATTATCGATGCAAGACGCCACCCATGAAACTTAGTTATTTGTGTTTCAGGGCGCTTCGACCAAAATGTGACAATTTGGCGCCCATCGCCATGCAATTGTTGGGAGAGTGCAACTGCATGGTAAACTAAAAGAAATGAAGGGCAGAAATGCACAGACGCAAGAAACGAAAAAAGTCGCAATGACCACTCAATTTCAGAGGAACAATATTCCGAGGTCTCTTGTCCCCTGGACGGCCTCGGCGAATCGGCACTCAGGAGGTGGCCAACGTTTAGCTGTGTCTCGCGACGCTGATGGCCAGCTAACGGCATTGGGTCGATGGGCGCAATTTGCAATTAAACGCGAAGGCATGTCCTTGCTGTATTAACTGAGAAACCCATGTGTAATGTAATAACCGTCATAATAAATAGAAAGGACACTGCCGTGTAAAAACTAGGTACTACAGTTGAGCCTGGCAGCAAGCGACAACTGTCTCACAAACCACAAAAAAAATACTGCAAAGGAAATACGGCATGTATATGCATGGTAAAATAAATTAGGAGCCATAGACTTGTGCAAATAATACTGCATGTATTTCAGGCCAGATTCCTCACTTATCACAGGACTGAGGGCAGCAATCACAGGTGAATATGGCACTACTCTTACGAACAAAAGCGTGCAGATGACAACTAAACACCTGATCAGGAATAACCTTCAGCGCTGGTATGCACAAGAGTGGTCGCAGGCACAACAAGTGTCGCAAGTATCAATAGCAAAACGCAGTTCGTTTCTGCACCGAATGTAACATCGCCAGAAACGAACCACGGTTCAACGTCAATGTATTTCGACACCCCACTCCCAAATGGAAATACCAGGCATGTTGCAAACTTGACATGTTTCAGTAGGCAAATTGGAATTAAAATCGATGCCGAGAGAAACAAACATGCTTAGACATCTTAAATTAGTGGATGAATATCACATCAAATTATAAGATATGACATGCAAACAAGCAAAATACAATCTCACCTGCAAGTTCATGTAGCCATCGACAGACACAAGAAAACCCTTATATTCTTGTCCCCACTTCAGCTTGACTAGTACAGACTTGCCGGTCAAATTGTTCAGGAAAGGCTTTGGATTGATGGGCATAGGGGCCTGGAAAGAATAAGTAGCATCATTACACATTCCTCATTAACAAACACTGTGGTCAAAATGAGTTATTTCCCCACAATACTTAAATATCTGTATGATGAAAATGATTTTCATGATGTAAGAATTAATGTGGATTAAATTAGTTGCTCGTCTCAAGACCGAAATGTCTGTTGCCAATAGTCCTCACACAATTCAGCCACATGTTGCACACAGTGTGGAATCTTCAATAAATTCATACAGAACATACACATTGCACTAATCATGCAAGAACCCCAAGCCCCCTCTCGGCCATTCAATACCACACGGTCTTGGACTGTATACAATGTCCACAGCCAATCATCGCATTGCCAGTTCAGCCCAAATGGAAATTATTCATGGGGCATTTCATCAATGTGTGCACTACACATAATCAAGTATATAGGGCTAGATGGTATTGACAGGTGTATAGGATGTAGGATGGTGGATAGTTTCTTTATAATTTACGATGTGGTATTGGTCTAGGTACTGAGTATCTTTTCTGTCCAGGCTTATAGTATCTTCCTTTTACAAGCCCAGATGGGCCCCTGTGGCTCTTATTAAGCTTGAACACTTTATGACTAACAGTGTTTTGGATAAGAAGGCATCAGGCTATGCAGCATCACTATATTTGAAATGATACAGCATCTATATACATGAGATGATTCAGCACCTATAGATTTAAAATGATTCAACACCCTTATGCTTTATGCACTCCAACACCAGTAGGTTTTAAGTGATCCACCAGCATTAGATAAGGTTGGGTTATGGTTTTTCTTTAAAAAATACATCATTCTTCATTATATATTACCACATCTGATGCCATTTTCCACACACTATTTCTTCACATTTTGTTTTAGAGGGAATAGCATGCTGCACTGTCAACAATGTTTCTCTGATGTTTTGGACATTATTTGGAAGAATTTGATGCCCATTTGTATCAAATGACTTTATTATGAAATAAGTACTTGAAAAAAATAACTTGCAACTATAAAAATAACTTGCAAGTAGATAGAGGAAACCTCTGACCAATTTTTGGTGGATCATTAATTTCTGTTATAGTGTGCTATTAACAAATTTGATATCAATTTCTTCAGGAACAAAACTGTGTGATATAAGGAATCCAAGTTCAACAACTTGAACCTCAATAGGCTGGCTCTCAAATTTGGAACATTACTTTTTATGGTATTATTGCAGTTTAAGGTAACCATGACAATTTTGACACATTCACCTCCATAAAAATACAAAGGGGTTGAGTCTGGCTAAGTTAGGTTCAGTTAGGGCTTAGTTGTAAGTTACTGAATTTTTGGCAAAAAATTGATGTTTTCTTTGAAGAATTGAGGCTAGACTAGTTTAAGTTACATTAGGTTATTAATTTGAATTTGATTAGTTAGTTATTAGGGCTTTAGGCCACATTTACTACATTGGTAATGTAGTGCCCATTTGAATTTGACTAGCTAAGGTGCAAGTTTACTACCTTGCCACACAACTGAAACATACATTTTCAGAGGAAATGGGTGGAAACATAATAGGTGGTTTCACAACTACTTTTTGCTCCCAGGTCAAATGGTATCAGGAATAAGATAGATGGAGAAGACCATGCATAATGCTGCTCATAAATTAAAAGTCACCACTATATCAAATTCTCACATCAGCTTTAATACCAAAATTATTTTATTATTGATGCTGCTGAAATACATAGAAATAAGCTTATGAACATCAGCAAATAGCAATGCACATTCTGATTTAGTTGGAGACTGTGCTGAGCTCTGTGGTACCTGGCAGCTGAAGAATGACTGCCAGATGGCAAACTGGCACTATGGCTAAATTAGAAAAGGATTTGTTGGTTATAAACAAACTCCATGAGCAACAGTAGAGAAAATGATGACAAAAGCATTCTTAATTGATGCCAACCAAGTTCATCAAGCCATAGCTGACACTCATACCTACTCATACTACACACAAGAAGGCTAAAGCCACTAGTTTCATGGCAACTTTTGACAGCCAAATGAGTAGGATTTGACATTTCATACACAAACTGATTTTAATCTCATCACAACACAGCCATTGGTTTGGTTATTGGTTTTACGACACATCAACAAACTTATTTATCGCTTCCTGTCTATTTGTATATGGGCTTCTGAATATAAAATGTTTTAATTAAAATTATACTAAAAACACTCCATCTAAAATTGATTCATTCTCACCATGTCACAATTTTTGTCAATGAAAAAGGTGCAAAAAATTGATTGAAATCAATTCTTTTTAGCATTAAATTTTCTCTGGTATGCTTTTCTAGTCCATGTGTGGAATGTTTTAGCTAGAGCTGAAAGTAACTTCGAAATATGAAAAGCGACATAGACAGGAGAGCAAATTTCTGCTGTAAAACTGCCCAATGTTCACATCCATAAGCAATTCATTAAAAAGAAATCCTAAAAATTACGAACTACCTTCAACTTCAATTAAAGATCTTGATTAAACATGTCGCCATTGTATACCTAGGTAGGTACCTACCTACCTAGCTATCTATCCACTCAAACGTTGGTCAACTTACCGCCATTGTATAGCTTGGTAGGTTCTAGTTACTTGTCTCTTGACGTCCTGCTTAATGCCCTTGCACCTGAACACAATCCTGGTACGAATATATCAACCCCGAAAACCTCTGGTCAACAACAATAATCAAAATTATGTACCGGGAATAGCCACGGATATCAAAACACCCAAACAAAACTAAGTGCGAATTTCCCTGCCACACCAAAACGCGCACGTTACTCCTCACCAAGGCCTTTACATAAGATACAACCGTCCGGGGATTCGAACTTTTCGTGACGTCACTTGTTTTCAACGGCCGAAGTCCTTGTTCGCAATGCTTTTTAGGGATAACATATAATGCTATATTTAACAAAAGGAGTTTGAGTTATAACCATAAAACGAAGACCGTGTGATAAAGCATATTTGTATCTATATCTTTATATATACAAAGATCCGTGCCGTTTTTACATGAAACTTACCTTAAACCCGATATACGAGCTCAAAATGTTGTCACATTACGCAGGCTGCGTCTCCACCTGGCATCGTTCCACGACTTTTCCACCGACGAATGCGGATAATGAAGGAATGTGGGGTGGAACTCATGCAAATTATGGAAAGGATACAGGTGTTTTGTTTGATGCACTTTTGATTCGACACCTGCCCCCTCAATCTTGACTTCTTTCGATCAATAATTACAACTTTTAGCATGGGACCCTATGGAGTGAATTCCCCCCGCATCCATTTGAATTCTCCCATTGCCTTATTCATCTGGAGCAACATGATAAGACCATTTAGTGTCGTTAGTAGCTGCGCGAACTGCTTCTCCTAATTAATATATTCCAGGGAAGACTTCGATATCTTGCAATAATTCAATTATACCGTAATCAGCAGCCATCCACGGAACTCTGTCCCCACGATCGGGAGCCCAGCTAGTGGGCTGAGTAGAAGGGTCAGAAACGTGAACCGAAAAAATTGTTTGGCGGCAGGGAGGCGGTGACTCAGTAAACATGCCGACAGCGGCTCAACATCGGCCCTATGCTCGGCTCTACATCGGGCCACTGTCGAGACGCTAGCGGCCCGCTGTCGGTTGAGGAGTGTAATGTCCGCCTACGCCTACATGCATCCGACATCCAGCCGACATGTAGCCGAAGTGGGGCCGATGTCGGGCTTCTGTCGGGACCCTCGCGGCCCGCTGGCGGCTGGGGAGTGGAATGTCCGCCCATGCCGACATACAACCGACGTTCCCCGGATATACAACCGACGTTTCCACGTTATCCAGCTGAACTGACGCTCACCCTATTTTGCCGAATGCGCTTGCTCTCAACATCCGATTCTCAGAACAACTGTATTTTACCACCATCTAGTAGAACGATTGCGTTTTGTCATCGGTTGCATTTTGTCATCGGTTGAATCACATCATGAATTAGAGCCTTCCTTCACAGATACCGTGCCACTAAGGAGCTCCTCAAGCTTCCCACTCGCGAATGTTTTCAAACAGGCACTTCCCATGGTCGGCACTCTGTCAGAGACATTGTGTATCCATTTTGATATCAGTTTCCCCGTTCCGCTGTCCTATGTACGTTGACATCAGCTTCTCCGCTCAGCCGCAAACTTCACCCGGGCGTCATCTATGAAACAATTTTAATGTTGGTTAACCAACAAGAATAAACCGTAATTAATACAAACCGAACTCAATTTCACTTGAGCAGGGTTGGCATCTCCAAATAAATTGAGTATTAGACAGTTAATAAATTTATAGAACATATGTTGACAAATTCTGCGAAAGGTTAAGATAATCGTCTGTGCGTCTGTTTAGGCTCATTAGCGACGCATTGTGCGGATGTTAAAACTGTAGAACACTGTGCATGATACCGTTGACCAGACAATCGCGACGCAAACATCTTATGCATTATTTATCAGTGTTATTAGACATTTACCAGTAAACTACTTTCAAATGGAACGAAATCTGGCTTCCAGATTCGCATTCGTTCTACATATATATAATTGGTACACCACCATACACAGGACGATCTCACCTTTTTTTTCGCTTCTAGCTCTCCATCAGACCGAACGAGGTGGGACCTCCAAGGAATAAAGCACCGGGAATGTTCGAGTCCTTTGTGGCGCCGTCATGGGGATTGTGTGAGAAGTTAAAAAAAAGCTGACCTAGCTAATACATGTAGGTAAGTGATTTCACCATCTATCTCCAGCTTTCCCACACTGCAGCTTTGATATTTGAATTCATAGTGGCTAAAAAATCTTACAGCACTTACTGACAAGCGGTCACCAGCAAATCTTATTTCAGTAGTCTTTTTAGCGTCGGGTGGATAGCGGGGGAACGTCGGCCTGATAGCGGCGTGCACATGGATCTCGGCAGAATCTCCGTTGAATCTAAATCAGTGACGGCTTGATGTCAGCATGAATAAATGCACTGTTCAGCCGAAAGCGTGTCGCTAAAGGCCCGACAGCGGTCTGACGTCGACCCCACGTCGGCTGTATGTCGGGATGGACGAACCTTCCACTGCCAGCCGATGGCGGGTCGCTAGCGTCCCAACAGCGGTCCAACGTAGGATCGAGCATCGGGCTGACGTAAGATTGCTGTCAGCATGTTCAATGGGTGGAAGGTCAGAGTGCACCCTGCCAAAATTGTGTGCTTTGGTCGACGCCGGAGCCAACTTCGGGCCGGTTTGGACCAATACCAGAACGGTGTGCCAGCACTCTTTGAATTCATGGCCCGTGGTGAATGTCTACTTTCTTTAATACGCTTCTACCGCTGTCGACCCGACGGCGGCCAGGTATTGTTACTCCGCCATCAGTATGCATTTGCCGCTGTCGGTCCGACAACGGCCCGACGTCTGCTGGCTGCCATTAATATCCCGAACCAAACCCGACATGTGTCGATATTCCGGGTAAGATTGCCTATGTCTGGCCGAGAGCGGCCCCATGTCGATATGCCGATCACGAGATGCCGAGCTCGCTTCGACACATGCCAGCAGTGGGCCGATATCGGCATGTTTACCTTGAAGGAATAGAGGTTCCGGTGTGACGTTACGGGGTTGTCGCATAATTCGATAAAGCTCCAACCATGTGCGCATGTATATCGCAAAAATGACAGTAGCGTAGCTGGATTTGGTTCAGGTGCTCCCTCACCTACTTAGGGTCGCCATGGTTTTCCGAAACTTCTCGGACTTCGGTCACTTTATTTTCAAATGGCACCTAGCTTTGCCCGAGCTCAGCACAGTTAGGGTCACCGTTCAGACAACGCGTTACATGCCTGAGTTCAACTATGATATTCTTGCCCGATACTCGGGGATGCTAGAGCGCATCTGGGGCCTGCCTGATATGGCTTGACTCCGGGTTTAGTCGGACTTTTGCTTGGACAGGTGCTTCAAACGTGAAACAAAAAACTGGCGGAACAACTAATCCCAATCCAAATTCTGCAACTCTCACTACCCAGAGAAAATCCCGATCGAGACCATACCAGAATTGTTGGCTGTGCTGGTGGTTCGAATATCTAAGCATGCCTTTGAATATCTAAGCTTGGTGGAGTAGATGTCAGACTTCCTGGCAAATTAAATTAAACGTGATTTTCAAGAACCCCTTCCTACGAGAGGATCAAAGAAGGAGGACGCCATCTTCCCTTTGGATCCGCCAATGCCTTTTCCCACACACCAGCATGCAATTTTTGTGTGCTGAGCATGCAATCTCCAGCACGCATATCTTATACTACTTACCATTCGCGTCGTAGTCAAACAGACCAAGCGTGTGACTGGCTCAATCTGCCTTCCAATGACGTCACGAAGACTCGAAGTCTCCGCTAACTACAATCCTCTCTAGGATTTTCAATGAACATCTACCTGGTATACAAACTTCCGTCGCTGCCGTACCCCATTGCGATTTAGCTCACGATGAACAGCTTGGGAGGGTGCTGTCTTTCTGCAGCGAAGCTTCAGTTTTAATGTGAACGGAGGCAGTCTTGTATGGTTTATTGATTTTGTCGTACTCATGTGGCTTTATCTACGGTTGTTGGTTACTTGAAATAGCAGCTCAACTGGAGTATTGGAGCTGCTACCCCTACAATCTGTTAAAAAATTATTGTTTTCTGGTTTGAGGACTTTACAGTTTCAGGCCGTCTCAATTTCCACACCAACAATGTCATCGACTCCAGTAAGTAACACAATACCGAAGCCAGGTATGTGAGTGTGTAGGTGGAGAAAGTGTTCAAATGAGGTATTTCCCCCTTTCCCAATGCCAGCACCAGGGTGGGAAACTTGCTTTCCAAGTTTGGAGTCGGAGTGCAAACAGATTTCTTCTGGAGTACATTTTCATGCACATATTATTTTTCATGCATGGTATCTATTTGCTGGTAACCAATGAGAAAATCATACGTACCTAGTCAGTGTCTACGTAATATGCATAAGTAATACACATCATTTTTGGTCACATCAAAGCATAGAAACAAAGAAGTGAGCAATGGATGGCACCACAAGACAGGGAGTTGTGATCAGCTCAGCTTTCTCTCTCATAACTCAGGAGCAATGCACCTTCCTTTCACTGTTGGTCTCGGCACAATGCTAGGCAAAATGAAAAACACAAATAATTCATGCTTCACCCTCAGCTCAGAGCACACACCTACCTACATACACAGCCAATTTCCTGCACGATGCTGACCCAACACTACTACCCCATACGCAGTTTGAATTGACAGAGATGCGCAAAGGATCAGTCAAAGTCTTGTGTTTGCAACATGGCACTGTTAAGTGTTCAAAACGTGTTCAAAGTTGCTAATGGTTATGACATCATTTAGAAAATACCTTGCATTGATTGGTTCAAAAACAGTTTTCGTAACAGAAAATGCTAATGCAACAAATTCCGATCGGCGGCCTCCTCTGCACTCCGGAAGCATCTCTTAAAACAGTCAGTTTTTCCCACTATAGGGTGGCTCGAAAGCAGATTTCTGGAGACTCACCGGCCAAATTCGTAGCAACCGGAAGCGACTATCTTCAGTGAGCAGGCGTGAAGTTTGGCGCGTTGTCCTCGGCATTTCCGCTGGTTGTGGTTTCGTGTGGTGTGTGTTTGGTTGCTGTCTGTGTGCTTGATGGTATGAAAAGTGTATAGTTATTTGGTAACTATAAGTAGAATAACATGTTTGGTGGATATTTTCTTCAATCCTGTATTACATTTTTAGTGGTATTTTTGTTCTGTCTGCATATTTGTGTTGGAGTGCATGTGGAGCCCATTATATCCAGTATGAATCTGGAGTGCAAAGATGTTTTAAGAGATCAAATCTCTTAAGAAGTGCCTTAATTCCCACCCTGGCCAGCACTGCTCCGTTCAAATTGAGTATTATTTCCAGGCAAGCAAATCAACCATTCCAAATAATACCACAATGAAAATGCATTGGTACAGGTGAAATTACATAGCTATTAAAAATGCCTGCATGAATATGACCAAAAACTTCAGTTTCAGCATTTGGACAATATTCTTACCTCAACCTGGTTCTCTGACCTAGGTTGTTCCTGAAATTGTCAAGTTTCATGTCACCCAGAGATGAGCTTTGTGTCCAGTCAAAGGGAGCCATTATCTACACATATGCTTGTCTCCTAGATTAAGAAGAAATGTAGTTGTTAGATAGACTGGGCAAGCAACAGGAACTGGAAAGTGTATCTGAAGCAGAATTGATATACAAGTAGCCATTACATCTGCTAATAGATAGTTGTCACACAAGTTTTTTTTATGGTGAGTTAAGCAAAATTAAGTGTAAAGAATGAAAACTATGTGCACCTATGTACAAAAGGTTCTGATAAATATTGGTTATTCCAGACTTATAGGGGAAGAGCAGTAAAGCTATGCAACAAATGGCTTTACTGCTACTTCTTGATGGCCAAACCAGAATTTTACTGTTCTCACCTGGTTCTCTCACCTGGTTGGCTCCCAAAATTCTCAAGCATCACTCACCCAGAGATGAGTTTCATGGCCAATCAAGGGGAGCCAGTATCTGTTGGTATGCCAGTCCAATAGATTAAAGAAAAGTATGGTCGTCAGATAGGTGGGGTAAGATGCAGCTTACAATTCCCAATTCCATCCCACATACAATTTTGAATCCAGGTGAGGATTGTCTCTGTAATGCCTAAAGCTCTCAATTTTGTTAGTAGCAGCAAATGATTAACAACATCAGATGCATTATAAAAAAAAAAATAATAAAATTACATCCACCATATAGCCCTCATCTACCCAGATAGAGAGTCTCATATTTTAGCAGTAGTTGATCTATGGAACATCCATGCTGGAAGCCAAGTTGTCCTTGGTGCAGCAAATGATGGACTTCCAAATATTCTGTGAGCTTCTTAACAATTATACATCCAATAATTTTACATGGGACAGAAGTAAAACTCACCATTGATTGAATGCAGAAATGAACAAGCTATCTATATTCAAACAGTTCTTTTCAATTACAACCCTTTAACCACTTGGAGGTTTTGTCAAATGAAGCTAACAAATGGCCACAAATGTTGTAATGGCATGTTGCAAAATCATCAATACATTTGTCTGGATGGTCACTATATTTTCCATTGGGAATCACTGCAAATGTCCCTGAAGGGATTTCTGGGCAACAACTGTATCCATCTCTAATTGGGAGCACTTCACAGGAAGGCTAGGGTGCATCCTTCCCATCATATGCTCAACATCTACCTATTAGCCACACATCTCTGGTAAAAATGTGCCCCTTTGGGGTGAGAAGCTGCCTCTTTCATTAAGCTTCAGTTTAACCACCCCCACTTAGCAAATTTTCCTACAAAAGGCACCACTGATGTGCTGAGGTAATGTACCTCTTTCCCAATGATAATTACTGGATCTGCCCATACTAAGTTCAATCTTGTGGGCTTAATTTGCTTATTTAGTCAGTGTTCAGAATTTAACACTGAACACTTGTTTTGGAAATTGCAGACACCAGTGCCACATTCCAAATGTTGCTGTCCATCCAAGAGTGGGACATTTTTGAACTTTTGCCCCATGAACACACCTCTGAACACACATCTGACATCTGTGAAGAACACAGCTGGACAAATTGGCTGTACCACATGACTATTGCATTCTTTTTTCTTTTCTTCTCCCATTGCTTCCATGTATGTATTGGACAATGGGCACCCCAATGATTTTCAGAAATTGATGATCCTTCTGGTAGTTAAGTATAATCAATAGCACATATAATTGCATCTATTCATAAATAACAAATAAGAGGACTTTACTCAGTGATGCTGCAGAAAACCAAAGACAACTGCAGTCCAGCTTGCCCGTCCTTCTCTCCTGGACTCCACGTACCTCTAGGAAATGCCAGCTTTCAGTGGTATAATTGACATGATTGCACCAGAAACTCAAAATTTACATCCATCAGTATTGAATGGAACTGGTTGATCGTGATTTTTTACTTTTCTCCATTCCTTTTGAGACAGACATGATATGTCCAACAAAAATCTGGAAAGGATGAGGTGTGGAATGTGATAAATGAATGACTAATGACTGCTTCCAAATGCCAAGGACATGGATGGACTTATATGGCAAGGAAATATTGCAAAAACAAATATGGGGTAGTTACTAACCTATCCTGGGACAAATAGGTCTTTTGATTGATTGCATCTTTGATTGCATCAAATAATATGGATCTTTGCTTATGTAAAGCCCATAAATTATGTTCCATGTTTATGGTTGGTTCATTGTACTTCCTAACATATGAGAAAGTTGTTCTGGATTAATCGACATGATTATAGGCTAGCTAGAGGCTATATAGCTAACATACACAATTAGTAGTTTATCTTCAGCATAGGGATTGCTCTGATCATTTTTTAAAATTGGTTGTGACTTGCTTTTATGAAGGAACCTTTTAGAGGTGAAGTACTCAATATTGCATATTGCAGAAGGTGATGGCCACCAGCATTTGACAGGCCCACAAATGGTCACCATGTTGATTAAATTTGGGCATGTGAATGAACAAATAAAGAAGTAATCTGTCCATTGTGCAAATATGGCATGTAAATGTGAGGGTGGTGACATGGCCACCACTCAGCACCATTGTGCTGCCTCAACATGCTCACTGTTAGATCTTAAATACCATATGAATTATTACAAACAAACAGGGACATTGTATGACCAATGCAATTGATGCTCCCCTAAACCCAAATAACCAACCAAACAAACAGCAAGCTGAGTGGATTGTGGAAAAGCAAAGGTGTGTCTTCATTTTCTTTCATGGAAACTACTAAGCTTTCATGCAAAGTATGGTAGTTCCTGTGGTGTGACCATCGCTGGAATGCCTTCATTATATACCTCTCATGGCATCACAGGTACACAGCGCAGGGGAATTTTGAATCTTGTGAGGTTAGGCTTGTCATGCTAAGCCATACCAGGTTACCACATGTCAGTGACCTGCCATGGTTCTGCCCCCAGGGCTCGTCGTCCTAAGCTACACCAGGTGACCACATGTCAGTGACCTGCTGTGATTGTGCCCCCAGGGCTCGTCGTGCTAAGCTACACCAGGTGACCACATGTCAGTGACCTACCATGATTCTGCCCCCAGGGCTCGTCGTCCGGAGTGACGGTGCAGGAGTACAGCGTGCGCGTGCCCAAGGTGCTGCAGAAGCAGAACCGCGTGATGCAGTTCAACAGTTCGCTGCTGGTGGACTTCACCAAGTGGAACCAGGTGAAGATGGTGCGCGAGGTGCCGGTCAAGTCGGAACACGCCGGAGCAGAGGAGCCCAAGTGAGACTGCCGTCAGTTGGGATCGGCAGGACGGTGACGACACTGTCGCCTGCTCACTGTATGTCGGCTCACATATCCGGTCTTGTTGCCGCCGATGTTGTTGGCATGTCATGTGTCTGTCAAACCGCATGCTAGGCCATGTCGCTGTGGCGACTGGCACAGCTTCAATTTGTTTAGCCTCAATGTTGAATGTGTTGTTTATTGGGTGGCTTACGACACACTTTGTGCACATTCACGGCTAATGGCGCCGCCCACACTGCTTCGCCGGTGGCCCGCGATATTGGGAAATGTCCCGAGTGGCGCTAGTGTTGAACCCCGGGGCCTTTGGTATCCAGAGCCCAGCACCTTAACCACTCGGCCATCCCGCCCCTCTTCAATGTGCGTCTGCTGTGTTTGTGCTTTGGTGTAAGATGAGTGTAAGAGGACGTCAGTGTGAAGAAAGAGAAGACGTTCTGTGAATGGTTTTATTTGTTCACTAGGGCGAGTGGTCTACCGAAAGGGCTACTTTCAGTGAGGCTGGTCTTGCTCCATTCAATCAGTTGAAGTATGTAGTGTGAGATGGGTGAAGTGTTGAGGTCTCGGGCAGCTTATTGGGATGAAGTGACATGTATGGAACCCTAATCGTGAAGTGAACAAAACTCTATCAAAGGGCACAAGCCTCTTAATTTTGTTAGCATTTCAGCATGGTTCTCAATGAGGTAGCCTTTGCAACATGTGTTGAGGTCACTAGCTTTAACATTGTCAACCTTCATTATCTTTGTTTCCTTGCTCTGCTCGTGAATAGTGATGCACGTGTAAATTGTAAAGAAAGTGTCATTGCAGTCGCTATAAGCACAGCTTTTGCCTACAAACATCCAGGTGAATAAACTGTGACCTTTGATTAGTCTGTTATTGTGGCTGATGTTAAGTCACTCGTGCCGTGGTGACACATTATAGTTGCTCTAAACAGAAGGTGACTGTTGTGTCAGGTCTTGCTCAGATCAGCCCTGATCCATTTTGAAAGTGCAGAATGCATTCTATCTAGTGCGAATGTAGCTTGTCATTATGTAGCCGATGAACAATATACTTCTGTTTTGCACTTCATTGCCTTCTCATTTGACCTCAATATTGTATTTTCTTGATTGTGCTGACCATCCGTTGGCCGACCATAATGTCCGCGGAACATCCATCGACCGACCATGATGTCAGCAGACCATCCATTGGTCGACCATATCCGAGGACGATTCAAAGCAGCATGACCAAGACCTTTGCAATTTCGTCCGGGCTCATCGACCTAGGGCACCTTCCTTTCTATATGTAAACTGTACACTGTGCATCCTGATTAAACAGCACGGTATGCAAGCGTACATAATTCGCATGCGTCGCATGTCAGTAGCCCAATACGTCGCCAAGACCCGCGACTGTCGGTGGTTTACCAGGCTGCATGTGTGGCGCATCGCACACGCTGGGTGCATGTGTAAGTTTACTAATTGTGTGCTGTTCTGCCTCAGGTTTGGTGCCGGCAGCGAGTTTGGCAAAGACTTTCGCGAGGAAGCGCGACGGAAGAAGCTGGGCATCGTCGCTAAGAAACACAAGCCTGACTCGTATCCATGGCTGATGAAAGTTGGCGGCAAGACGGGGAAAAAGTGAGCATGCATCAGCTATATATTGCAGGCACCATACATCCCTTCCGCCAATCCACAGTCTTCTTTTATTTGTGTTCTTCCATTGCTATTCCTCATATACTACTTGATATGCATATATTTTATTGTTTACGTGGCATGGGAATTGGTGCATATTTCGTTGAGGATGAAGTTTGCTGAACGATGCCCAATGATTGCATGGGCCTTAGGGTATCAAGCATCAAATTCCACTTTTGGGCCCAGCTGAATGCTCATTGATAAGGAGGTAAAGGACAAGTGTATGACAATATGTAGATGTGAGATGAGGGCAGCTGATGGCAAATTTGCGGTTTATGCTAGCTTTCTTCCTGACTTTCGAAAGTGTACTGTATTTGCCCTTGAGCACCTGCCAGTGGCGGGCCAAGAGCCAAGGGGTGTTTTACGACTCATTCGAGTAACGACGTGACGACGTGATGTGACCGCAGCCCTGTGGCAGCAGTGTCACGTGACACGTGCTGACGGCAGGCACCGTGTTGACGCAAAATGTCCCCCGGCAGTCGACGCGCCCCTAAACACCGACCCACTACCGCCGACATGTACCGCGTTGGCGCAAAATGGCCCTGGCAGTCCACGCGACCCTAACACCGACCCACCACCGCCGACATGTACCGCGTTGGCGCAAAATGCCCCCGGCAGTCCACGCGCCCCTAACACCGACCCACCACTGCCGGCAGGTACCGCGGCGTGCGCGGCGGCAGCGTCACCGAGAACGCCTCCTACTACGTGTTCACGCAGGCCAAGGACGGCGCGTTCGAGGCGTACCCGGTGTCCGAGTGGTACAACTTCCAGCCGATCCAGCGGTACAAGGCGCTCACCGCCGAGGAAGCCGAGGAGCAGTTCATCAAGTGAGTGCCGCGGCTGGTCATGCCCGGGTGGCGCGTGCCCGGTCAGCTCTTTGTCACGTCCCCGGCTGTGATTGTTCAACAGCTGGACACTGCCCATCGTCAGCTCGTTTGCAGTAGATCTTCAGTAGCCATTGAACTTCCTCAGACAGTGCACACCGATGCGTGTCAATATTGCACAAATCATCCTGAATGTGCCGAAGCCAACTCACTCCTCCAATTCATGTCTGCTTATTCTTCATTCACTATTTAATTTCCGGCACCCTCTACCGCCAGGTTTAATATTCTGCCGTTAGCACTTCATTTTGTTTGGTGGTTTTATTGTGTGTAGCAGTCGTGTTTTGCTGAGTGTGTTATGCCGATGTCTAGTCCATGCAACGATGCAATGCCATCATATTCGAATAGTGGCCTGCATTCTGTTTTAATCTCGCACGATTTCACTGGCTTTAATTATACTCAGGTGGGCACCCACAGGTCACCCAACGACGCGAGTGGATACGTGTGGTGTCCAAACTGCCTCACTACGACCTGATGTCAACGGTTCTTTTCTCATGGGCTGTATTGGTGGTGTACCTATTCACGTTATATATTTCACACACGCTATTTGGGCCTTCGATAATAAACAAGTTTCACGTTCCTAGGCATTTTTTGTTCTTCCGCCAAGCGTAGAAAATCGCATGGGCGCCCATGGCTCCGTGTTCCCTGTGTGCAAAGTGAGGGCTATTTACAGTTGTATGAAGGAGCTCGGCCGTCAGTCTGTTGTCGCGGTCGTGTACCGTGAAATTGCCAACTGTTTACGTCCACCGACCCTGCTGTCACAATGGCACTGATAGGAGGACTCGGGAAGCATGTGTGTGTGTGCGTGCTTGTATTGTGACGATTGCTATACGTGCATGAAGACGGTTAATTGGTGAGAGGCACGTGTATATGATACCAAACCTGATAAAGATATTAGCTTAATTGCGTTCACGGCCATTTTTTGCAGTTTAGCAGCTGCACAATGGATAATCCACTATCAGGTCACGTCTCGTCTTTTGTAGTGGGCGTGTTGTGCGACCAGGTGGGTCGATGCGCCTCCCAGCCGCAGAGCGACGACGGTGGGGCTTGCTGAGCGAGCTGTCGCCGTGGTCTCTGGTGGTGTGTGAACAGTGGTACATTATTCGGGAAATAGGGAGGAATACACAACTTAATGAACACTTAGTCGACATCCATCCCAAAGAAGGATCGTCATCGCGCTACGTTGTGCGTGTTGATGACTCGATTACTCGTTTCAACAGTATCTCGATATTAGTATGCTAATGCTCACCGTAAGGGATCGTGAAACACGAACATATCCAAGCGCAATTCCAGGTAAAGGGATTATCTATGATGTTATCTAGTAAATACACCAGTTTATAGCATAGGTATTTTCTCGCTAATTCGAATATATCTTCTTATATTAAGTATGTCAAAACAAACAAAAGGTACAGTCATAAGTACCCTATTAGCTTTAATGCGAGCTGGAAGGGCAAAAAGTATTTTAAATGACACTAATTCCATGACAAATTTCTATATCCTATTGTATTCGTTTCGACATCAAACACGTAACGAAAAACCGTTATTTTAACACTGTGAACGTGGTGCCGTGGCGGCCGTGCGGCGTGGCCGAGCGCGCCGCCGGGGATCGGCTCCGGGGCATCCCGCCGGCCCGGTAACACCGCTCACCCGGTCCGCAGACGCGACAAGATCATGAACTACTTCAGCGTCATGGTGAAGAAGCGGCTCAAGAACGACGAAGAGCTGGACGAGGACGCCGACGACCAGAAGGAGAAGAAGGCCACCAAGAAAAAGAAGAGCGCAGGTAAGGTTGTGTAATATGCCACGCAGTACCGCCAGTTTTCGTGAATTACAGACCTTTTCACAATTTTAAACTTGGAAAGATGTCTGCCAACAAAATATTGATAATTTGTGGATTTGGGGACATGTTGCTAATATGGGTCCAGTATGAGCACAGTTGTCGATGCGCCATAAGCCCATATAACTAACAAAATGTTGCCAGTTTCCTACCTGTTGCTTTAAAAAGCTGGCCGTGCGTACAACTACGATCTTGTGGCAAGAAGGAACGGGGTCTTGACAACAAATACTGATTGTAATTAATTTGTTATCAACTCATAAATGGACGCCACTGTGTAAACTTGTCGGGTATTGTTGCAAACACCATAACATTTAAAACGAAAATCCGGCCGGCTTCGGTGATTGTTGCTACCAGTAGATGCCTGACAACCAGAATGCCTGCGCCACTGCGGCTCGGCCGGCGGAAACATCGCCTTTCTTGAAGTAGCAATACACAAGATTGTCCTCGAATTTGGTGTCCCAAGAAACGTGACTGAGATGCTCGGAAGTTCTGCATCTACTCCAAAGTCAACATTCGGCGCGTCATCCTGTGTAGGGTTTGAAAGGCTGGCTGACAGGGTTGTTGTTGGCAAGCGACAGGTGTGACCCAGGTCAGGGCCGGCACCCGGTCCCCACACCGACCGGCTGGTCGGGTAGGCCGGATACGCCAGTTCCTCAACCTTGCAAAAGAGACGAAAAAAAAACATGCATCATTTGTCACTATCGCCAAGGTGTTTAGCATTTCCGTCGGCAGCCTAGGAAGTTGCGGACAAGCTGGGGTTATATCCCTACACACCTCGTAGCATTGTTCCTCCCGCCCGGCGCACCAGGTAGGCAAGGTTGCCTTCTGCCAGCGACTGCCGCGACTGCTGCATCAGTCACTGGAGGTAGCAGCTGCTGCAGCCAAGGTGGCACGGACCGATGGGAAGTGGTTCCTCCTCAAGCAAGACTGCCACAAATATGAGAGGTGTTCACTCCCCTCTCAGCCTGTGTGTAATGCTCGACTGCAAGGCCGTCAGAAGGTGATGTCCTGAGCCACCATCGTGGAAGGACACGTCTCGTACACTGGTTCAACTGCAACGAGAGCGCGTCTGCAGCTGCTGAAGAACATGCTGGGACCTCAAGTCAAGGAAGAAGAGGAACATTGGGTTCTTTTACTGCGCATTCAACCGCTAGGCCATGTAGCGTCGCCAACCTCTCACGCCGATTGGTCGCCGGTGGGCTCAGTAAATGCCGTCGGTTGTGAGATTCTAACACACAGTCTTGCAATCAAGAGTCCGATGCTCTACCAACTGAGCTACCGTGGCCCCACCTCAAGTCAAGGGCAAGACTACCACCAGTAGACCTGAACACTTCGGCGCGGCCGTCCACACCGGGCTGCTTGCCGCTCGGTCCTGTCTGGATGAGAAGTTCAGTGGGGAGGAGTCGTTAGCCGGCTGACAGGACCGCCTGGTCCTCTCGAAACCCCGACGTCTCGCTCAGAACCGCCCTGGTCCTCTCGGAGCCACGACGTCTCGCTCAGAACCGCCCTGGTCCTCTCGGAGCCCCGACGTCTCGCTCAGAACTGCCCTGGTCCTCTCGGAGTCCCGACGTCTCGCTCAGAACTGCCCTGGTCCTCTCGGAGCCCCGACGTCTCGCTCAGAGCCGCCCCGGTCTTCTCGAAACCCTGACATCTCCCTCAGAACCTCACTGGTCCTTTGAAGGGCCTGTCGTCCCGCTCAGAACCGCCCTGGTCCTCTCGGAGCCCCTACACCTCGCTCAGAACCGTCCTGGCCGTCTGGGTAAGCGCCGCCGTCTGGCCGGTGGAGACTGGTTCGGTCAGCGACAGCGGGCGAGCGACGCAGAGCTGATCCGGCCCCGCCGGAGAGCACCACCGGAGCGGACGGTGCTGGGGTTGGTGGCCGCCGCGGAGTTGTGGCAGGTGAAACGCGCGGTGCTGCACCTGCATCGCCGTCCCCTCCCCCCACCCTCACATGAGTGGAGCGAGGCGAGGGTGCTGGCGAGACGCCGTGGGTGGAAGAGGACGAGTGAGGATAAAGC
This sequence comes from Imbricaverruca yamaguchii, assembly GCA_034440575.1. Lineage (NCBI taxonomy): Eukaryota > Metazoa > Arthropoda > Thecostraca > Neoverrucidae > Imbricaverruca > Imbricaverruca yamaguchii. The sequence goes on along the minus strand of JAOTOL010000582.1, from coordinate 4,599 downwards.
GCGAAATGCCGTTGAATTGGCGCGTGTGTGGTGAGACGAGTTTGCGCATGAAAGCAGCTATGCACGTTTTGTCTGTTCTTTGCAGTGAACATTTGTCATCAAAGACCCTGCAGATGCATGCTTTCACTAATTGTATTGTATTGCGTTGCATTTGCATTGCATTTCGTTGTGATATCCAAAACAATGTCTGGCTGTTAGACCACAAGAGTCGTACAGTAAATGGTAAGCTATGTACAGAAGTGCACCTTTAAGCTAATCATTGTCAAAGTACGTTGCAGTGATGTAAGCAATCAAATCATTAGCGTGGCTGTCCTCGTGGCTTAAAAGCAGGCCTATCATTTATTTATCAGCCAGGCAGCGACTGTCGAAGGTTTCGCTTGTTTGTTTGTTTGTTTGTTTTTTTTTTTTTTTTGGGGGGGTGAGGGGCATTTGTTGCAACGGCACACAGTTTGAGGCGCCGCCAACACCAACACCAGTGACCAGTGACCGAGCGTGTTCCAGACTTCAAGCTGACCGACATGGACGAGTGGCCGGATTCGTCCGAGGAGGACGCTGATGACGAGGGAGACGATGCCGAGCAAGACGAGGAGAAGAAGAAGAAGAAGAGGCAGGCGAGCAGAGGTGATGCACGAGCTCAGTAGTTGATCTCTGTTATAACCGCCTGTTTTGTGCACCAGACCATACCAAAACCGAACATCTTGGGAGCAACGTAGAACTACAATTGCTAGCATGGTCATTTGCATTATTGCATTATTATTACATCATTGGCATGGTCAGTATTGCAACATATTGTACTATGTATTAGTTTAAGCCTGTTCGATCCGATAGTTTAACCGACTGGTCGAAACTAATCGGTGATACCGCGCTCAATTCGATGGCTGCAGGTGTATCGAGGCAGGTGATACCGCGCTAAATACGACGGCTGCAGGTGATACCGAGCTCAGTACGACAGTTACAGGTGGGCCGGGCTGCGGCCGGTTCCACCCAGCCTCTGTTGCACAATCAATGTCCATCTCTGCCCGCAGACAAACAGAAGAGGAAGAAGCGTAAGTCTAACGTGAAGGACGAGGCGTTCGAGGAGAGTGACGACGGCGACGACGAGGGCCGCGAACTGGACTACATCTCCGACTCGTCCGAGAGGTAACGCCACGGCCCGGGAGGCTGTTGCGCTCTGTCGTGCCGTGGAATGTGACTGCGATGTGTTGAGGTGACAGCGTACTGTTGACGTGATGCTGACTGCACACGGAGCCTGGTGCTTGGCAGGCGGGTATGCTGGCCACATCGATTATGATCCAACGGCCAGCTGGTGGCCTTGTGATAACTGATTAACTGCCGCCTGGCTTCGTTTTTTAGGCTGACAGATTGTTTGGTTGGATATTTGAGTTTTAGGGTGCATCGACCAGGTTTGATAATTCAGCGCCTTTTTGGCCGACTGCTTTGTTGGTACATGTATCATTACTTTTTGCACATGATGCAACCCAGTTTAAATGTGTTGGATATTTGCAACACATTTGGTTATGCTGCCCGTCGGTAGAACTTCGGACTTGCTTCGATTGAGTTGATGGCAGCGGTTCACACAAAATTGCTTTCTTTTACATTTTGCCCTTCGGATTAATCCTTAGTCATGTGACACGTTGTGTTACGGAGCTGGGGTGAAAAGTTTGGCAACGACCTGTGAAGCCATTTTCGAATGCATGCGCTTCGTTGTCGGTAAATGGAACGATTATTTTCTTTCAAGTAGGTGATATTAAAAGGGGCAAAAATGTTTCCTCGCGCCGTAATGTTCGGTTCTGCAGGTTCGGTGCGCCGTGTGGTCTGTACTGTGCCAAAGTTACGATGTGACGACCTGCAGTGGCCTCATATCACCGACCTGCAGCGGCCTTAGCGCCTGCTGACCACTGTCCCTGCTTGCGTTTGCTCTTGCCGTCTCGCTGTTTCGCTGAGGTTGCTTCCATTTCGCCGTTTCGCTGATGTTTGCGCCTTGGTGTCTCGCTGACGATGTTGCTGGCTGAATCGCACATTATGCCTTCAGGACAGCTGTGTCGCTTTCCCTCGGATATCAAGTTTGGAGCGATTTGCAGACCTCGCGGACATGTGACACTAGCGATTTGTCTGTCTTATGAAGTCTCGAATATGCTTTTCGCGTGAATCCTGTTACATTGTTAGATTGATGTCTGCTTGCGCCTGCTCTTTCTGTTTCATTGATGTAACTTCCCTTTCACTGCTTCACTGATGTTACTCCCGTTTCACTGTTTCATTGATGTTTACTTGCGCCTGCTCTTTCTCTTTCACAGTTTCACTGACATCTGCCCGTATTCTGAATGTTCGTGTACTACTGTTGGCACCAATCATCCTAAGCTGTCAATCTAACATTCTTATGGGCGCTGTATGACCGAAGCAGTCGAAGCGCCCCTAAGCCCAAATAACTAAACTAACCACTCTGTTCCGCCACAGCGAGGACGATTCGAAGCCGACCCGGGAGGAGAAGGGCGTCGACCAAGAGGACGCGCTGAAGCGCCTGCTCGACTCCGAGGCCGAGGTGGAGGAGAGCTCGGAGGAGGAGAAGAAGAGCGACGACGAGAAGAACAAGAAGGACGAGGACGAACCGGCCGCCGGCGAAAAGAGGAAGAAGAGCAAGAAGAAAAAGAAGAAAGAGGAGAAGGACGCGAAGGATGACGATAAAAGCTCCGACAGCGACCAGGCGGACAGCTCTGATGAGGAGAAAGCTACCAAAGTGAAGGCGGAAGGGTAAGGCTGAACATCACGGACTCTAGTATATGCCTGCTTTCACAGAATGGGTAGGAGGTGGCATTTGCCATAGATGGAGACTTCCAAAATGTATTTGCATTGCCAGCTGAATTTGCAGTATGTTCTTTCCATGTATCGACATGGGCACGGATGCCAAGTTCGGAAATTACTGGTGTTGTGCATTGGCAACATCAACAGTGCACCAGGTCCCATTCTTGGCCTATACTATACCGAAGGTGAGGTAAAGGAAAACCAGTAGTTTGACAGTTATATTTGGTGTGCTGATAGTGAATCATTTCAGGAGTATGTTGAGGTGAAGTAACCATGAGTGAGTCGATTATGCACCTCTTCAATTTTGTCTGGTTTTCCAAAGTTTGCCCATGAGGAATGCTGCCATGTAACACAAGCTGCTGTCTAGCTATCGCCGGGTGCAACAACTCAGAACTATGGCGTTGGGCTATGAAACTGAACCGGTCATCGGGGCAGCAATAGTTACCACCCGAATGGTCGGGCGGTCGAATGACCGGCCAAATCGAAGCGCCCTAAAACCCAAAACCCCACCCGAATGGTACTACCGCTGCACCATATTGTGGCACTACAATAGTGTTGTGGTGCTGTCTAACAGTGCTGCCATGGTATTGTCTGTCAGTGCTGTGGTGCCATCTGATATGGTGCTGTTTGGCAGTATTGATGTGATGGTGCAGTTTAACAGTGCTGATGTGATGATGCTGTGATGCTGCTGCGGCCGTCTGACAGTGCTGTGGCTGTGATGCTGTGATGATGTGACAGTGGTGCTGTGGGTGCTTCTGATGCTGACATGCTGCTGTTGTGGTGTCTGACCGTCTGACCGATGCGTGGGTGCTGTGACATGCTGCTGTTGTGGTGTCTGACCGTGACGGGGCTGTGACATGCTGCTGTTGTGGTGTCTGACCGTGATGGGGCTGTGACATGCTGCTGTTGTGGTGTCAGACCGTGACGGGGCTGTGACATGCTGCTGTTGTGGTGTCTGACCGTGACGGGGCTGTGACGTGCTGCTGTTGTGGTGTCTGACCGTGACGGGGCTGTGACATGCTGCTGCTGTTGTGGTGTCTGACCGTGACGGGGCTGTGACATGCTGCTGTTGTGGTGTCTGACCGTGACGGGGCTGTGACATGCTGCTGTTGTGGTGTCTGACCGTGACGGGGCTGTGACATGCTGCTGTTGTGGTGTCTGACCGTGACAGGGTGCTGTGACATGCTGCTGTTGTGGTGTCTGACCGTGACGGGGCTGTGACATGCTGCTGTTGTGGTGTCTGACCGTGACGGGGCTGTGACTGCTGCTGTTGTGGTGTCTGACCGTGACGGGGCTGTGACATGCTGCTGTTGTGGTGTCTGACCGATGACAGTGGTGCTGTGGTGCTGCTGTTGTGGTGTCTGACCGTGACGGGGCTGTGACATGCTGCTGTTGTGGTGTCTGACCGATGACAGTGGTGCTGTGGTGCTGCTGTTGTGGTGTCTGACCGTGACGGGGCTGTGACATGCTGCTGTTGTGGTGTCTGACCGTGACGGGGCTGTGACATGCTGCTGTTGTGGTGTCTGACCGTGACGGGGCTGTGACATGCTGCTGTTGTGGTGTCTGACCGTGACGGGGCTGTGACATGCTGCTGTTGTGGTGTCTGACCGTGACGGGGCTGTGACATGCTGCTGTTGTGGTGTCTGACCGTGACGGGGCTGTGACATGCTGCTGTTGTGGTGTCTGACCGTGACAGTGGTGCTGTGGTGCTGCTGTTGTGGTGTCTGACCGTGACGGGGCTGTGACGTGCTGCTGTTGTGGTGTCTGACCGTGACGGGGCTGTGACATGCTGCTGTTGTG
>JAOTOL010000581.1:0-89999 GCA_034440575.1 Imbricaverruca yamaguchii | reverse complement strand
TATGTCACACACACACACACACACACACACACACACACACACACACACACACACACACACACACACACACACACACACACACACACACACACACACACACACACACACACACACACACACACACACACATACGTGTTTGCCGTGACTACCGAGGACTATGGCCTGGCCGTCACTAACGAGGACACCCCTTAGTTTTCACTAGAGAAGCATCAATTTTTTATCTGTCATAGAGCAAGATCTGCCGGGTAAGATAGAGGGTAGATTTGGGAGAAAACTTCCAATCGTTGGCTTCCAATGTGATTTGGAATACCGAGGACATCGGCAAAACCGAGGACATTGTGTGTATCGTCTCATGTTCACCATGCATGTTTATCGTCAATACCGAGGACTATCGCCTGGCGGTCAGTAACGAGAACTCCCTCTGACATCCGAGAGCAGTGTGTATGTGGTATGTGATAATTGATGCGTCTGTGCGTTTTTGGAAGTCGGTGATAATCGCATGTGTGAGGTCTAATTAACCCGCGCCGTCTTTACGGTCAGATCCTCACACCCCGTCTCGGGGAGATAGTAACCCCCTCTAAAATCCAAGCTAGGCGTCACACGAAAACGAAAGAGGTGTCATCGGAAAGCGCTCGACGAGTAGGGTCCGGATCCACCCCATAAAACAATTTCCCCCTAAAAATGACGTAACTACGGGGGATAGATTTTCACGACTTTTCACGGCTTACATGTTTTTGGCTCTGTGGATATTCGAAAAAAATAATTATTTGGAATCAGAAAAGGATAGCGAAATTTACCAGCGCCATAACAATTCCCCCCCCCAATTTGTTTTTCAATTTCAAAATTTTGAGTTTTAAAGTTTTCTTTAATTTTTCTTTTATAGCGGATAGAGCAGACCGAGAAATGTTGTTGGAAGTCAACTTACTTTGATAAAGAATGCTTACTTTAGCCAGAATATTATATTTGAAGTGCAAGAGGCAAATATGGAAAATTTATGTGTAGTCAAAAACGGAAAATGAGAAATTCCTCTCGTACTTTTTGTTGCACCCATAAAAATAGGAAAATGCTGAAAGTTTGAACAAAATATCTGTATCCGTTAAAGCGTGACGACTGATTGAACTCTTTTTAGATGACCTCACTTGACCTAGACTAACCCGTTGACCCTATATGACCTGACTTACAAATTTTGACATAACATGCCAAATTGATGTGGAAAAAGGTACACAGAATTTTGGCGCGCTGCCACGCGCCGTTCGTTCACTATCCGCGAAAAACCTGAGGTGGAGGCCGTTGAAGACCCCCCACCCCGAGACAGGACGGGTTAACCTAGTGCCACTGATGGAGGCTTCCTTAGCGTAGGACCACCATCATCGAAAAGCATGCTGTGTTTGAGACAAAAGTTGTGGGGAGACAAATGATTGCGAGGCACAGTATCCTACTGAATAGTCATTGTGTTCAGTTCGCGTTTGGGCGAAAATTGTCAAGTTTCTAGTCTCCTATTGTGGAATTTGTGGGGTGATATCCGCCGCAGTTGCCATAATATTTATGCCAAGGTAGAGGAGCTAAGGCCTACGATATCGTTAATATTATGCTCAGATCATAACTGCATTTTCTAATTGAAAATAGCCTGAAAATACCGATGGACCCACCCACCCACATTCTTCTCTTCTCGGCCCTTAAATCCGTACTTGCTTGTGTCATTTTCCGAGAGAACTTCATTCACAATGGCTACGCCATTGTGAATGAAGTTCTCTCAATGCTCATAAGCATCACATCACAGCATCACGATGCTCCATCTGCCATTACTTGATGGGGTCTGATCAATTTCGGGAAAATGCGGTATTTGACAAAAACCTGACAGTGGAAACCTGACGCCAACATTTGGGTGGGTCCAGTTCACTGGAGGATACAGCTAACCAACTGACGGGCCAAACCGCCCCATTTTCATTGCAACCTACAACCAAAATCATGGATGGAGAAGTTAGAAGAAAAACAACTTTTAGTGTGGTCCAACACATGGATGCAGTGTAGTTCCCAATTTGGTTGATAAAACCCTCCTCACATGGCCCCACGTTGAGAGAACAAAGTGTTGGTGGGGCGGAGGTAAATGTAGTCAGACTGAGACTACACCAAAGATGTAGGAAACTCAGTCTTCGCATATGGCCTCATTTTTCTCTCGAATTTATTGCACTTCACATTGAACTTGGGAAATAACGACATGAGAATCTACAGAAATCATTACAAATGATGAATACTTGACGGCAGTAGCAATGACTGAGCATTGCACAACTTTAGGTCCCGTCCTTTGTGCACAAGGGTGTACCCCTAACAGTCAAACAAAAATCCTTCTGGATGCATCTTGCTTCAATTGCCCTTGATAACGTAAGCATGCATACAGAATTGCACGTCGATCCAACAAAATGTAGAAGTGACGACAAAGGTAGTCTATTTGCTGCCGTAGCCTACGGGTTCTAAATAAAAAGGCTCGTGGTCCCGTAGCAGGTTTTATACAAGAGTGCTAAGGAATCGACTTTAACACATTATGTGTATCGAAGTTTCGTCGGTTTTTAGCGAATCTGTGAACGTTCCATGGCTTAAATTGTTGCGTCATCTGCCTGGTTTCAGATCCTCGTTCTAGGTAGTGACAACGTACACTATGCATGATAAAACGTGTGCATAACGGTCATGGGTAAAGGCGGACAGCTGTCCCCATGGCATGCTTCCTGTTGCGCACAATGGATGTCGGCAACTGAATGAGCCCCAGCACAACCCCACTGCATGTGCCGACTTTGGGGCATACTTTCTGAAATTGCTCGCGGTATCGCGCAAGGTGCAACAACAAGTGGATAACTTAGCAATCGTAAGTCGTGCAACTTGTATAGGCATACAAAAAGAGATGAAACGTGAATATATATGAGATGTCGAGGTAATTTCTTTAGCTATCTTATTAAGAAAGTTGCAACGAGCCAGGATCCTTGGATATAAACCTCGTAAGGTGGAGTGACAACAAGCGAAATTTGTAACGACGTCTATAGTGTGTCGGATCGACAATAATTCTGTGCGAAAATTTGTCTTGCTAATGATGTTCAAAGCAAAAAGTAACCCGAGGGATTTAATTTTCCAGTTGTTTGTCTCGGTTGTTGTAATTTTCGTTTCGTTTTCCGACTTATTGTGACACTTTATTGCGCACGTAAATATTGGTATTTTCTTTAGACATGCCGGTTTTGGGGCATTCTACGTGGTTTCTTCAGATAATTCCAAATGGAATCAGAGGGTTCTGCTGATGTTTGTATTCGTTTCATAGTAGGTGTATCATTGCCACGCGAAGTCTTTAAACAAAGGCACCACCTTCAGGAATTTCGCGTTTAAGCAAAGGAAGCTCAGCTGACTGATTTTTCTTTCGTTCAGGCGCACGCGAAACGCACAGAAAAGGTAAACGTCTGGTTTGAACAGACTTGTATGGATAATATTGCATCCTCCATAGTTTGGTGTGCTGCTATAAGTACACACCATATTTAGCAATGTTTGTGAATCTCGAAAAGTCAGATTACCAAGCCCAACGTGTTTGTCAGCAAAATCATGGTGTCTAGAATTAAGAGCAAGCAAAGGTTTGGCGCCAACATGCCCACTGCAAAATCGTCCTGTGCTCAGGCTATTGGAGCGATCGGGATGACGCTGCCCATTTTCATGGGGCTACTCAGCACCAGAGGTTCTAAATAGGGGGAGGGACACTTGGGCATGTGCCCGCCCCCCAATCCAAAGAAGTGTGACGACTCTGACCCGGGAAAAACACCCACGATGGACTGCAATGCACCACGTCCCCCAATCGTTCAGCATATTATTGTTCAAGCTAAAGATACCCCTACTAGGGGAATAGGTGCCCTCTTTAGACAAAGAGCGGCTATTGAGAGGAATAAATGTCCCTTTTGTATGTGCCGGTGTACCCATTCACCTTCCTCAGCTCAGCAAATTGTCAGTCTAAGGCCCCCACCCCCTACGGATTTTAACAGTGGCTCCCATCCGAGGAAATGGCGCCACTCCAAACGATTCCAAGCGCCCCTAATTACAAAGAGTTGCACGCCTTGATGAAAGAATAGCATGGTCTGAGCTTGGCGTTGATATGTGGTAATTACTCCGAATGGTGGCTCTTTGAATGTTTGGGAACATTTCTGTGCTTGTCCAGTTTGGAGTCAAGGGCCGACGATCTTGTCCTCAAATTTGTTTCAAGATATGCAAAATCAGATATGTATGAACGTACTACAGTTTCGTGTCTCTGTGTCACCTCATTCGGCAGCTATCCCGGGAAAACCTGAGGAGGTGGGGTGGGACTCTCGAGATTGCCTCAGCCTGGTCCGGAGATAGTAATACATGAACGCAATGCCAGTATTCCACTACAAGCATAAGTAAAAGATAAACAGTGGTTTTCTACGCTTCCTCGAAAAGTCAACTCGTAAAATCTACGAATTGCATGACCTCTTCTGTGCACCATGCTGCTAAAGATGACAACATGTCTTCGCTTACTTGTAATTTGGGTATAATCGTCGTCATTTTGGTATCAAATGAGCCTCTAGGAAAATAGTATGGTTTAAATGGGTAAAGGGGCCTTCGCTAAATGCATGAGTGATTTTATTTCGTTGGTGGGAGTACCCCCTATATCATTATGTGTTACACAAACTGATGTGGGATAATACATTTTCTCCCAAATATTTCATATTTGTTGGAAAACCAGCTCCAAACGTTCAAGATAGCAATCAACGTATCAACAGCTGGAATACATTGTGTAGTGTTATAGAAAAAAATCGAAAAGGCTTAACTGGTTGGGTCCATCCTAGCTTCTTCTGTTTCTCCAAGTCATGATGTTCGCAGTATTCAATAACATCCGGTAGATTTCGCAAGTTAGAACCAAAAAATGTTCCTCAAACTGAGCCCATTTAATTTGAAAGACCATTATTCACGTACTTCCCATGACACTCCGAAATATATTTGACAAGGCCTTAGCCACTATTATAGAAACTATTTAGTACGCAACTCTATTTATTCTTAACCCGCGCCGTCTCTGCGGTCAGATCCTCATATCACATCTCGGGGGGCGGGGCGGATAGTAACCCCCTCTAAAATCCAAACTAAACGTCGCACGAAAACGAAAGAGGTGTCATCGGAAAGCGCTCGACAAGTAAGGTCCAGATCCACCCCTGAAAAGAATTTCCCCCAAAGGTGACGTCACCAAGGAGGCTAGATTTTCATGACTATTCACGACTTACATTATGTTTTTTGCTCTGGGAGTTAATTTTGGTGGATACATGAAAACACAAAATTTATTTAGAATGAGAAAAGGACAGCGAAATCGACCAGGGCAATGCATTTTTTCTGGTCCCCCAAAATAAGAGTTACATTTTTTGAAATGTCAAAAGTTTCAGTTTTCAAGTTTTCTTTAATTTTCCTTTTCCAATGGGTAGAGCAGACCGAGAAACGTTGTTGAAAGTCAACTTGCCCTAATCAAAATGCTTACTTTAGCCATAATTTTATATTTGAACTGCAATTGGCAAATATGCAAAATGTATATGTAGTCAAAAAACAAACAAAAAAGATACGTTTTGTTGCATCCCTAGAGATAAGCAAACCCTGAAAGTTTCATTAAAATACCTGTATTTGTTAAAGCGTGACGACTGGATGAACTTTTTTGGAGGTGACCTTACTTGACGTCGACTAACTCGTTGACCCTAGACGACCTGACTTCAAAATTTTAAAACAGCATGCCAAATTGACGTGGGAAAAGGCATCACAAATTTGGGTGCGCTGCCGCCCGCCGTTCGTTCACTATCCGCGAAAAACCCGAGGGGGAGGCGGTTGAAGACCCCTCCCCGATACGGACGGGTTAGTACTCTGCGGATCATCCTCTTTCTTATTCATGTTATCACTCCACAGCTGTGCGATATGAAAACACCGCGCTTCCTTTTGCTTCATTTATGTAATCTACGATCATGTTGGCCAGGTCTGGCCAGAAGAAAAGGGAAAATTCCTTCCGAAATCCAGAAGCGGAAGGAGCTTTGTTCTTCATCATGCCTTAGAGCATATATAGATTGCCTTCACTTGCTGACTATTACAGGAGTTCTTTCCATTTTGTATAATTCGTGAAAATCTATAGAAGCCAGATAATCGTTGATTCGCCGGTCGCTATGATCTGCATGACATGTTGACTCATATAGTTAAGTAAGCAATGCATTGTAATATTAAAAAATGTCTGCTGTCGGAAGCTAGCTGCCCGTCTTCTGTTTTCAAAATATTAATGTTTCCTTAGTATTTCATTGGGCACACATACCGAAGAAGCATTTTGTAGGTATCTAAACCTCCTTTATCCATCTCAATCTAGACCATAACTAGCAGGTCAAAGATTAATGTTCCTAGAATGCATTTGCTCGATCACGAATAGTTGCGTATGGTTGGCAGAATCGTTGGTGGCGTGTCGTTGGTGGTGATAGTTGCATATTCGTTGGTAGAACTGACGACAATAGCAGTCAATCCCATATTGTTGCAGTCATGTAATGTACTTTCTTCTTTTCTCCTCTGCACGATCTTTTCTTTACGGCTTCTGATTCTACTGACTCGAATGGCACTCGTGGTCATTTCTAAATTCAAACGCCAATCGTAAGCATTGTTCCGTTTATGCTGTCGCTAGCATAATTCATTTTTGATCTCTACGCACACTGCAAATGAAAAATCATCTTCGAGAAGGGTATTGTTAGGTCACCATAATATAGGTCTCATCGCATATGCGGACAGTATAATTTTTGTATGCATAGGCTGTGGTCCGTACACTGTAACCTATGTAGATATTCAATCTCACAACTATTACATTTAGGTGCTGAAGCATATAATTGCCGCCCAAATTCGAATATCACAAAGGTGCATCACATTTTAAGTAAACTGATAGTCGTGGATGTTTGCCATGAAAAACATCCCATAATTGCCAGGCATATCTGGCGGCGACGGAACTCCGTTCAATTAATTCAGCAATCAGGAAGTGGTTACGTGTTCAGCAATATTTATGTGTTCCATCATGCATAGTGATGCATACCGATGCATGCATCCTGATCCATGTGTACTGAAAGCCAGGTATTTGTGTTCGCTTCCATGCTTAGGCGGACATTTGGTCAGGATACTCTGAATTTTAATTATTTTTAGTTTATGCTGACAAAATGGCCAGCCGAAATTAAACCTGGTGTGCTTTGATGGGACATGTTCAGATCCGAATGTAAACCGAAATTAGTGCATGATAGCCGAAGCCACGCATACACCAACATGACTACTTAAAAGATTCCTGATCGGATCCCGTTCTTCAGATATGGTCATTTATTCACTGCATACATATACATACTATTCACTGACAACAACCTACATACATATCCATTTTTCGTCTGGAAGCTGACATTATTCAAGCGCGTGGTATTATCCCGACGTACATAGGCGAATACTTTCTTTCATGCAATTAACGGGTCATTTCTGGCCGTGCTTAGTCAGACAGGTGTGCATGACATTTTACTGAAACAATATATATATGTATATATATATATATATATATATATATATATATATATAATATATATATATATATATAACTACTTATTGACTTAGCACACTTCATTTTCACTCGCCAGAATACAGAAAGGCGGCGGATTAATGCCTCCTTTGTGGATGGGGGATGATGGGGAAGCATCATCTGGAATCGTTCAGCACTCACCACACTTTTTGTTCGCTAAACTTTAACCTTCGCACGTTCAGGAGCGTATCACATTGCCACCCATTTTTCGCGACCGCGGAACAAACGTCATTGGTTAGCATGTGGCCTCTTAGTGTAACTCGCGGGGAGGGGGTCTTATTTTTGCGATGCTCGTACTCTCGACTAGAGTTTCCACTTTCTGGCGCAGTGGCAGGACTCGGCAACCCGTAATCCTGGGAACATGAGCCTTTTGCTGTACAATGCCAGGATTGTCCGTGCCACTGCCGTGCCAGTGTCGGTACCCCCAGTAATAAAATTAAAGCATATATCTAAAATTGTCTTGATGTTGAACTGAATTGTCCAAGATTACCAGGAAAAAGGGCTTAACCAATGATGTGTGGAAGAACTTTGAAACGTAGAGACTGAGCTGCTGTCAGTGTGTGAAATGTTTTGCATCTCTGGTATTGCTTACTTTCGTCATCAATCATGATTTCCCTCGTTGTTTAGATGGTCCCTATTTATCCCCATGCTTTTCTATGTGCCATCATCCAGCTTGCTGTGCCATGTGTCGTGCGGTGCCAGAACCTGCTGTGCCCGTGCTACGTCTCATGCCAGTGTTTTGAAGAAAAAGTGAACAACTCTATTCTCGACTCTTATCGGGTCATCCATCAGTGGCCTAATCGGGGAGTGACCTGTAACCTAGAACACTATTGAGGTATATAATCCCTCCGTACCCATATTCGTGTTTAAAAAAAAATTAGCGACAACATTGCGTGCAAAATACCAAAGGCAAATTACCGTTTGACCCGATGACATCACATGGGTTACTTTTTTGCTTCTTAGCTTTACCTTAATCATTTCTCTCTTCACTACAGGTTAACTTTTGGCTGTATCTTAAACGGTTTGTGAGATATACTTAATGCACATTTAAAAACTGCACTAGATGACGTCACCTGATTTTGGTGTACCCCAACTTCGTTAAGTTAGTAGACTGCACCTCAACATTTGACATGCACCTTCATCAATTGTCGGGTTATATGATAAATTACCGAAGTGATTCTTTAGACGGATTATGAGTTATTTCAGAAAACCTTAGAGGGTCTAAGTAATCCCTCCACTGCCAGGTCCAAGCTAATGTAAGATATTCATTTGTTACCCGAAGTATACAAATGGGTATTAATCGCGACAGCTGATCACATGCACCACGCTAGCTTTTCTTTCGCTTCGCTAACATTCCCCGTTTGTAAATACTTGGAGAAGTAAACCACATCTGTCAAATTTCTGGATAAGGTGACAAAATGCAAGGCAATGCAATGCACTGCAAATGTAACGCAAACTCCAACTTTCCGTCTCCTTTTATGTCAGGCTACTGACTTGAAATCTAGCCCTTCACTTTATTCGGCGACTACTCCGATGGACCATAGCAATGGATGCAACGGATGTCTCTCACCAAAGAAGTTAAAATCTCCCCATGCCATTGCATGTTGACGACGGATACTGGATGCGATTAGCGACGAACACAGCCCAAAGCGGTGGTCTATGCCCTGTTGTGTTCAGCTCCATTTATAAAGAACTGAATTAACCAAATCGTCCGTCGAATTGGCCGCTGAATGCCACGTTGCATTTGACAGGTGAATCAGCATCTTAAGGCTGGTTTGCTGACAAACACGAAGAGCAGTGCTTATGAATTCATCCAAGCCACGGCTATTATATACGAAATGTGTATACAATATTTTGGCAGTGTCAGGGGTACTCCCGCGGTGTCCCCCTTCCTCCGGTTCATGCATCCCTGACGACAGTACTGACATGCACTCGCCTGGCCAGGTCCATTACGAGGTGCGTGACCTCAGCATCTGACAAGGAATCATGATTCATACATTTGAAAGTGCCAGACGCATTCATCATGTCGGCCCAAGGAATGGTAGAGAAGTCGTCACCACTGCGTTACGTTTCAGAAGTATACTTGTTAGTTGTTCGCGTTATTTCGCCTACGTTAGCAAATGCCGTGGTATGCTCAATAGTGACCACGCCGCAAGAAATCTGAAGTTCCTTGTCCGCTACAGCATCCCCACACCTCATGATGCGTCCTGCCACATCAGTCAATGTAAATTATGAGGTTAAAGTTGATGGAACTGAATGAACATATGTGCCTGCCCCTCCCACTTCATCAAAATTAAAGACGAGGTGACAAAAAATGGCCCTGACAATGAATACTTTCGCTCAGTTTTTGGAAATTCACACTAATCTCCATAAAAATGGTGTTGTTGAGGGACACGGGAGACTCTTAAACCGACACGGAACTACTCTCTCCGATACAAGAGGTAACTGACACAGAAGGCTCCTCACAGACACAAGGATTACCATGACCGATACAGAAGGCCTCTGACGGACATAGGAGCGCCGATACGCTGATCGGCGTAGGAAGCCATCTGACAGAGGAGGCTCTCGCGGGAAAATGAGGACAGCCTGAATCAGTGAGGCCACTGGAGCGTTCCTCACTGATATAGGAGATGCCTGGTGATTTAGGGATTGCACCTACCATTCTAGATAAAACGTTATCAATAAAGATCAGTGTACGTAAACTATTTCTTGAGCTGCGCCTTTTTGGTCTACCTAATTACTTGGCTCTGATCATTTTGGAATAGAGAACCGATTGTTTCGTTCTCATGGGATGCAAAGACCTAAATTTAGATATTATAAGTGTTGCTATAGGCTTACGCCGGAGTTTACTATACTGAACTCATGCAGTGCGAAGCACCCGAAGTCCGAATGCCCCGAAACTCTCAGTCACGTATTGATTGCCTGCAGCCGACTTAACAGTGAGCGAAGGCGTCATTTTGGACATACCTCTCTCTCTCTCTCACTTAGGGAAGTCATCAATTGTTCAATCGGGAGGGCTTTTCCGCTTCCTATCAGAAATCAAATTTTCTTTGATTTACACTGTGATATATTCATTAACTCGATTTTATACAGGACGAAATGAGAATCGTAGCATGGTAAGGTAGCACTTGTACTTAACCCCATGATATTCAATTCTGGCTGACTTTTGCTAGCATTTTACTATTTGACTGCCGATGATATGGGCGCTGAATGGCCGATGCAGTCGATGAGCCCCTAAACTCCAATAACCAGCCAACCAGCCAACCGAAACTCTCAGTATATGTATCTCGGCCTAAACTCCGAGTAGCTCAGAAGCTGAAAATGATTGTCATAGGTCCATATACGTCAGCAACTTTCAATCACTTTGGAAACAAGCTGATGTATGCACACGAGCTTAGATGCCTATCATCTCACCGTATCCAACATTTTTTATGTGTGGGCAACAAGTGACGTTGATTGCCAATAATTCACACTTGCCTTAACAACAACGGATATATTTCCGCCTATGGCGTCATAGCGTAGTTATATGATCAGGCATTTTCATATTTCATTTGATCAAGTCCGCAATAGATGGTCCCATCAAGCAGCGGCGCCCAAACCCACGACGTTCCTCCGTAGTCGCGAAACAATGGATGCATTGACACCCGCCTAACCCCTCGCAGCCCCCATACGGGCGGAGGTTAATGCGCATGAAGCCAAATTACGCTAAGTTCGGAATGCCTTTGTGTAATGATTTCCCTCCCCAAAAATAAGAAACGGTGGCATGCAACCGTCACCCCTGCCGCATCATGGGCAAAGCAAATGAAGTGGACTGCATCAATGTGCTATTGTACATGTTGCTTCAGTACAAAATTACGTACGCTTATTGGCATATTGGCAACTTTCCTTCGTGCTCGCTTAACCTGGCCTAGGCTCACCCATGTATGATCAAAAATGTTTGCGAAAGCAGATCAGTCTAAGTAACAGGTCTTGTGATGATGCCAGCCTGAAGAGGACGAACGAATATGCATGCAATTTAATTCATTTGGAAGCAATCCATTCAGCCAACATGGGAAAGATAGTAAAATAGAAGACTTGACCCAAATTGTAAAGCTGGGTTGAAGCGCACAGCTCCAATGGTTTCTTCTAGGACATTCAAAGGTCAACTTAGCGACTAATAAGCTTCCTTTGGCATCCACAAGAACATTTTCCATCTTGCGGACCAGTTCAGGAAAAGATGGAAGGAATGGCAGTATATCAGAATCAGGTTTCCTTTCACCATATGTGAAGGATATGTCTCATCCCTATTATTTTTTCCACAACTTTATCATCTTGAATATTGGAGTGGGTTTCCTGCAACAACGTAATATGATGATGATAATCTATGTTTAGGAATCTGAACGAAGTCATTCGTTGTCAGTGTGACGGATTGAACGATAAAACATTAAATCCGGAAGTAATACGTTAACCCTCCCCGTCATTCCGGTCAGATCCTCACACCCCGTCTCAGGAGGGATTCATTATATACCCCTCCAATCTCAAAACCAAACGTCGCACGAAATCGAAAGATGTCTCATTGGAAAGCGCTCGACGAGTACGGCTAAAAACCACCCCAACATCCTACTGAGGGGGTTTATGTGGTCACGGTTGACGTCATGTATGTTCTGTGGAGTTCAATTTCGTGGGGAAAAATTAATTGGAATCAGAATAGAAAGACGAAATTGGCATTGTGCAAAATGTTCGCCTACCCAAATATACCAATTGTTTTTATGTTGTTCAATTTTTAGTTCAATTCTTAAATACTTTTTTTTATATTTCTAATAGATAAAACATACCCAGAGAAGTTGTTTCAGGTAAACATCGCCTCATGCAAATTGCTTACTTGAGCCACAATTTTCCATTTTAGGCTAAATAGGCAAATATGCTAAACAAATATGCCATAAAAAGGCGAAAGTTCAACCATACCTCTGGTGCGTCTCGTTGCGTCCATAAAGAAAATTAAACGCTGAAAGTGCATTCAAATATCTTTACCCGTTAAAGTGTGACGACTGGTTGAACATTTTCGGAGGTGACCTGACTTGACCTTGACTAGTTCGGCCCCGTGAATGACCCGACTTCAAAATTTCCACGCAAAATAACAACTTGATGTGGGAATAGGTATGCCGAATTTTGGCGGGCTGCCCTGCGCTGTTTTTATTTTCTTTACTATCCGCGGAAAACCTTAAGGGATGGAAAAACACGCCTCCTCCTCTGAGACAGCGCGGGTTAACCCGCGCCGTCATTCCGGTCAGATCCTCCCACCCCGTCTCGAGGGGGGGGGAGGGGGTTGAAGATCCCCCTCTAAAATCCAAACTAAGCATCGCACGAAAACGAAAGAGGTATCATCGCAAAGCGCTCGACGAGTAGGGTCTGGGTCCACCCCCCAAAATGTTTTCCCCCAAAAGTGACGTCACCAAGGGGGCTATATTTTCACGACTTACATTATGTTTTTTACTCTGGGGGGTTCATTTTGGGGGATATATGAAAACAAACAAAATGTATTTGGAATGAGAAAAGGAAAATCGAAATCGACCAGGGGTATAATTTTTTTGTCCTCCCCCCCCCAAGATAATTTTGTTTTTGAAATTTTAAAATTGGGAATTTTCAAGTTGTCTTAATTTTCCCTTTCCAATTTGTAGAGCAGACCGAGAAATGTTGTTTGAAGTCAACTTGCACTAATAAAATATGCTTACTTTAGTCAGAATCCTGTGTTTGAACTGCAATATGGCAAATATGCAAAATTTATATGTAGTCAAAAACGAAACAAATGAAAAATTCAACTCGTACGTTTTGTTGCATCCGTAAAGATAAGCAAACGCTGAAAGTTTCATTAAAGTATCTGTATCCGTTAAAGCGTGACGACTGGTTGAACTTTTTTGGAGGTGACCTCACTTGACCTCGACTAACTCATTGACCCTAGATGACCTGACCTAATTTTTTTGAATAAGCATGTGAAATTGATGTGAGAAAAGGTATGCCAAATTTGGGCGCGCTGCCGCGCGCCGTTCGTCCGCTATCCTCGAAAACCCTGAGGGGGGGGCGGTTGAAGACCCCCCCGAGACGGGACGGTTTAAGATGTAGACCCAAAGATGTTTCAAAACGTACTTCGCTTAAATCTGTATGTGGCGCACGAGGTGTTCCTACCCTCTGTTGCGCTAACGACCAATTGCAAAGTATGTCCATAACACCTGTCGCAGCTCCTAACCTCCAATCCTCAGCCCTGTCCTATCCCACAATACTGGTAAAAAAGTCGGCCTAACCGAAGCGCCAATTCGTTTCCTCAAACGCATGTGCCGGCCGCCCGCCGCCCGCCGCCGGCCGCCCGCCGCCAGCCGAGTCGGCGGAAGCCAACTCGGCAGCCTACCGACGACCGGCCCGTCCTGCCTTGCAGCAGGCTGCAAGCATGAGTGGTGTCAAGTTGCAAACATGAGCGCGACGCGTCTGCACTGTAACTTTCGGCTTGCTCACACTTTGTCTACGTAGTACACACATACACACCTGCTGGACACACACGGTCACATATATGGTCAAAACCGAGGATGGCGAATAAATCCGTCTGGAGACTGGTAAGCATCTGGCAATGCCTCAGACGAAGTTTGAAAACCGAGGACGTCAAAAACGTCCTCGCTATACACATCACGTCCTCGGTAGTCAGGTGTGCAAACAGAAAATGGCCTCGGTTTGCACGAAGTACAAGTGCACACACACACACACACACACACACACACACACACACACACACACACACACACACACACACACACACACACACACACACACACACACACACACACTCACTTGGTGATGTGAATAATACTGGATGGGACTTTCTCGAAAGCCAGCCATGTTTTTTTTTGTATTGTATTATATTGCCTTTCGCCATCGAAGCAATATTTCGCAATGTCGTTATGTCGTTCGTCAGCCCAGCGAGAGGTTGCAATTCGTGTCATGTTTTGGACACAAGAATGCAAGTGCATGATTGCTTGCTTCAAGTTTAAAAAAAGTTTTTTTAATTTTGCAGTTATAGCATCCTGAAGAAGGCCTGTGGCCGAAACGTTGATGATGTGCTTTGTGGTGGAAATATAGTTTCTCTCAATGTGCCACTTATTGTATGACATATATATATATATATATATATATATATATATATATATATATATCTTTTGAAGAGATGCATTGGCTGTTGAAGAGAAGAGCGCATTTAGCCTTAGCAAGTTTTCTGTCTAGGTTTTCGATTGATTGTATTGTTTTCTTCATTTCGTTTGATGGCTGGTAAATTATTTCACCTAGTTACATGTACAGTTATATTCGTTGATTGACGTTTCGTGTATTGACGTATGCTACATTGGTGCCACCACGACCTCCCTTTCCAGAAGACTGACAATGCACCTCAGAGATGGAGCACCAAGAGAACACATGACAAACTGCCACCAAACACCGCTAACACGAGAACACCTTACCAACAACACCACCATCATCACGTCTAGTCCGGACCGAACACGTCTCATGGTGCTTGAGTCCTTGTACATACGTGAACACACACCAGAAATAAACAAATAAGTCACCACACACGTCACATTGTCACTCTGGAATAATGCATGAACAAAAAGCGGGGGAGTGTAAATACGTTTCGATGTAGATGCGGGGAATCCAGTGCTTTACGATTGTTGTAAATTGTCATATGAGAATATGCTTGTTTATGTCAGTGGCCCTTCAGGAATTAACAATAAGTGAGGTGATGAGAGAATAGTTCGTGTGAAACCTGTGCTCAATGTATATTTTTAAGTGTACTTGTGTGTATATTTGTATTATGCAGAGCAGTGAATTTGAAAATGGATCAATGTTTGTATCCGAAACGTCAATAAACGAATATAACTGTACATGTCACTAGGTAAAGTAATTTACCAGCTATCAAACGAAACGCAGAAAACAATACGATCAATCGAAAACCTAGACAGAAAACTTGCTAAGGCTAAATGCGCTTCTCTTCAACAGCCAATGCATAAAAGACTTAAAGACATCAGACATAAAAGATTAGTGCAACTATGAGCCACAAGGGCCCTTCTTGGATGCACTCTGTACACTGAACCAGTTGCCCACCAAATCTGTCAATCAGCCCTCCCTGTAACACTGAAAAGCAAGCCCTCTACTCTTATAATGATTGTCTATGCTGTTTTTAAAGATGTTCAATGTGCTGCTACTGACAATGTTTTCTGGCAGCTGGTTCCAGTGTTCTACTACCCTGTTGGTGAAGAAAGTTTGCCTTAATCTTGTTCTGCTGTGGTTTACTTTAATTTTGAATTTATGACCTCTAATTGCATCATTTCTGTTCAATTCAAACATTTCCACAAGGTATCCCCTCTCCAGACCATGGACAAATTTAAAGACCTCGATGAGATCTCCTCTCAGCCTTCTATATCTAAGTGAAAACATATTCAATTTCTTCAATCTTTCCTCATATGCCAGGTTGCTTATGCCATTAACCATTTTTGAAGCCCTCTTTTGTACTCTCTCTAAAAGCCAACAATCTTTTTCATAGCTAGGACACCAAGCTTGGATGCAGCATTCCAAATGTGGCCTGACGTATGCACAGTAAAGCTTCCTGATCACTTCCTCACTTCTGTATGTTACATTCCTATTTATTGCCCCGAGCATTCTCAGTGCCTTCTTCCTGGCTTCCTTGGTCTGTTCTGATACCCCCAGTTTTGTGTTTAGAACAACACGTAAATCCTTCTCCTGTTGAGTCACTGATAGCACTTGGCCATCCATCAAGTATGGAGCCTTCATATGCTGCTTACCTACATGCATGATTTTGCACTTATTAAAATTTAATTTAATTTGCCATTCTACGGACCACTTCACAAGTTCGTCTAAGTCTTTTTGCAGCGAGATATGCTCATCTTGACCTGTTATTGCCCTAAAGATCTTCAAATCATCGTCAAATTAAAAAAATTTACTGCTTAGGCCACTTTCAATGTTATTTACAAATATAATGAACAGCAGTGGCCCCAGTACTGACGCCTGGGGGACTCCACTAAGAACATT
This sequence comes from Imbricaverruca yamaguchii, assembly GCA_034440575.1. Taxonomy (NCBI): domain Eukaryota; kingdom Metazoa; phylum Arthropoda; class Thecostraca; family Neoverrucidae; genus Imbricaverruca; species Imbricaverruca yamaguchii. The sequence continues at coordinate 73,339 of JAOTOL010000581.1, read as the reverse complement.
TTGCCATGATGACTTTGTACCATTTAGCATCACTCTTTGTTGTCTATCTGAAAGCCACAACTCTATCAATTTTAAGATGCTACCTGCAATACCATGGGACTGAAGCTGTATCATTAACCGTTTATGGGGTACCTTGTCAAAGGCCTTACTAAAGTCAAGATATGCTACATCAACCTGATTTCCCTGATCAAATTGTTCTGTGGCGAAGTTAAAAAAGTCCAAGAGGTTTGTGAGACACGATCGTCCTTTTCTAAACCCATGTTGAGTATCTTGAACAAATATGCTACCTTCCAGATAACTAACTATTCTATCCTTGATAATTGATTCAAGTACCTTGCAGACTAGGGATGTGAGACTTACTGGCCTATAGATTTCAACTTTCCCTCTTTCTCCTTTCTTGAAAATAGGAACTACATTTGCCCTTTTCCAATCGGTTGGAATTTCAGTTTGTGAAAATGATCTACAAAATATTATACTAAGTGGAAATGCCGGTTCCTTTTCAGTTTCCCGCAACACCCTAGCATAAATATCATGAGGTCCTGCTGTCTTGTTTGGCTTTATTTTCCTGATATGTGTGTAAACAACATCACTATCAATGAAATCAACATCATTTGTCAGATCCCATGTCACTGAACTATGGTGTACGGTCGGCAGATTGGTCATATCTTCCAATGTAAACACTGATTTAAACTGCTTGCTCAGCTCCTCAACCATCTCACTATCCTCACCCAATGTAGTCCCGTTTACTTCCAGTGGACCAATTGTGCTAGAAACTTTACTCAACTTGTAGAAACTAAAGAACTTTTTACTGACCCCATTACAGTTTCTAGCTAAATCCAGTTCCTTTCCTCGCTTTGTTGCTCTGGTTTTTTGCTTCACAGTGTCTCCAGCTTTTCGATACGCCATTAGATTAATGACATTTGAGGCTTCTTTAAAGACTAAATGCAGTTTTCTTAGCCTTAATTGCTTTTATCAAGTCTGGTGTAAGCCATGCTGGCTTTCTTACCCTTCTTTTGCGTCTTTGCTTTTTGGGGACATGTCTAATCTGAATTTCCTTCAAGTAAGATTTGAACTTTTCCAACATTTCACAGGCATTGAAATTGGAGAATTCTTCTTCCCATCTGATGGCACTTAAAGCCGTTCTCATGCAGTCAAAGTCTGCTCTGTTGAAATTTGGAACCTTTACCAAATTATCCTTGATAATTTCCTCTACATGTGCCTTGAATCTAACTGTGTTATGGTCACTTCTTCCCAGAGTTTCGCCTAAAGTCAAGTCTTGAACGAAATAGAAAAAGAAGATATCCTGCCAAAATATGCCGATACATACATACATATATATATATATATATATATATATATATATATATATATATATATATATATATATATATCACGCGCACGTCCAGGGGTGGGGGGGGGGGCAGATATCTGCCCTCCTCCGATCATTCCTCATTTGCCGCCAAACTAATCGGGTTAGCAAGGCCAAATCTCGCATAGCTATTCATTGGTCTTTGCGACATATCCTCATATATCTTAAATCCTGGGTTGTCTCAGGTCAGGTCACCAGGACAGGCGAAGTGACCCAACTACACTCGGAGTTCTGGGTGGCGTAACTTCTACAATAATTGGGCGATTAATTTCAAACTTATAACATGTCATGATCTCATTAGTGAACATAATATGTATATCGTTTTTGTAGCATTGACCTTAGGTCAGGTCTCGGCCATGGCTTCCCCATTACAGGGCTATGGTAAAATATACAAATGTTTCCTGGTTACATATTTGCACTCGGAATGATCTCACAACGGTTGTGGCATGTAGATGGAAGCTATGCTCAATGTTACCGCCGACATTTTTGCTCAGTGACCTCACCAAGGTCTCTGAGGTCACCTGAGATTTCTGAGAACACATTTCTGCGCATTATATCGCACTGCATTGAGCTAGAAGGCTGAAATTATCGTCATTGTGCTTGTATCGCCAATACGTGTCGATTGATACATTACATGTCCTCCCTAGGCGACTTCATGACCTTGACCTGAGGTCATGAATTCATGGCCTTGACCTGAGGTTCGGTTGACCTGATCTTAAATTACACCGCATATTGTCGGTAGCACATTTCAAGGACTGTTGAATAGCGTTCACCGTTTGTTTCTATCTGTTACAGGTCCTGAGATATGTGTCAATATCTGAGTCCCACCTGATCTGGTCTAATTTGACCTATGATGACCCAGTGACCTGATGTAGACCTGAGCGAAAAAATGACCGAAACACTTTCGATAGAGCCCGTCACCAGCTCCCCAACGCCGTTTTCCGTTTGTCGCTAGCTAGCATAGTTCTAGAGATCATAGGGGCAGACATCTGCCCCCGGACACGCGAAGTTGGCGTGGACTTCCGGACGTGCGAGTGATATATATATATATATATATATATATATATATATATATATATATATATATATATATGTATATTTATATATATATATATATGTGTGTGTGTGTGTGTGTGTGGGTGTGTGTGTGTGTGTGTGTGTGTGTGTGTGTGTGTGTGTGTGTGTAAACACAATACCACCAGCACTCAGTAAAACAAGCCATGCGTGAACGGGATATGCTCGTAGGAAACACGTAAATAGCCATCACAAATTGGCTCTGGCGTACATAAGCCGATTTGCTTTCCAATTAGAACTAAGTACCTAGCGGGGCCGTCGGAAGTAGATGACCCGACTTGATTTAAGCAAACAAAAATAAACAGGAACACAAATATTCTAATATCAAAAGGCCACAGGCTAGAGCAGCCATAGGAAAAAGATGAGCCGAATTGCCAAACACCATACCAAACACGCTGACAGCCCTGCGTGAAGTGCTTAGACTAACCGTCTACTAACAACTAACATGCCACAGCCGGGGTAACAGGCGGTGTGGACAGTTACCACATTGTCCGCACGGTGAACATCACCCGGTATTCTTCGACAAGTGTAGGCTAGTTTCGGCACCCTGGCAACATTAACTTTCTCGTCACTCAAGTCAACCCTCACCCTAGCTACAACGAATACTGCGGAGGAGTAAAGTAAAACTAAAACAATTAAAACACCCGAGAGATGTCCCCACCCAGTTTCCGTCTTAGTTGAAGGCGGTGCCTTAGTGCCAATGTGCAATGCCTAATGCATTGCACATAGGCTACTAGGCAATACCTATGTGCAAGGCGGAGCCTTAGGAGCCTATGTGCAGTGCCTTAGGTTGCACTGGACTGCATCCTAATACATTGCACATACTATAACGTAACGTTAACGTAACCCGCGCAGTCTCGCGGGGGCGGGGCGGGTGGGTGATATGTGCCCCACCCCAAGGTTTTCCGCGGGTAGTGAAAGAACCGCACACGGCAGCGTGCCAAAATTTGGTATACATTTTCCCACATCAATTTCGTATGCTGTCCCAACATTTTGAGGTCAGGTCATCTAGGGCTAACGAGTTAATCAAGGTCGACTGAGATCACCTTCAGAAAAAGTTCAACCAGTCGTCAACGGATTTAAGTTTAACGGATAAAGATACGTTAATGAAACTTTCAGCATTTGCTTCTCTTTAAGGATGAAACAAAACACACTATATATTTTTCACGTTTTTTATTTTTGGGTGGGTCACTTTTGGGTGGGAAACAATTTTTTGGGTAGTGTCTAACCCAACTCGTCGAGCGTTTTCCGCTGACACCTCTTTCGTTTTCGTGCGACGCTTAGTTTGGAGATCAGAGGGGGTGTATCACCCCCGCCCCCCCGAGACTGGGTGTGAGGATATGACCGGAAAGACGGGGTTGGTTAATGCAAACATACACTTGCCTTAGAGTTCCTTGCAAAACACACCAGTTCTAAAAGCGGCGCAAATGACCTGAATGACCCAGCACTCTTCTAATAAAAGCTCCCCCACGTTTCGAGCCTTTAGGTTCTATGTGAAATGTTTTCAGCCCGCTCCGCAACGGCAGCACACAGCTCTATCCTCCAGCTGCGAAAAAGCCCACGGACATAGTCCTGCATCTCTACCTGTTGAACTTGCAGGTCGAGTGGAAGCGAGCAATGTTTGGGTGCTGCCGGTCGGCGGGCCGACAAAACAGAGCACGTACTGCACCACACCTGTGCACAGGAGCTGGCCAATCACACTCCAAGTAGTGCAGAATGATGACATTTTGGAAGCCGGTAGATTGCGACGACACTGGACACCGATCGACCTCCGGCACCTGATGGGATGATGGGATGATGATCAATACCGTGCAAACGGCCGTTTACACATGCCACAGAAAACATAAACTGTGTTCGGACCAAGTTCACAGCGTGGCTGTGCATACCGCCAACGCGGGCACCCGCCAATCAGAGATCAAAATGTGATGCTTGACAATATAATGGCCGCTTAAAACCTGCTCCTCCTCTGATTGCTCCAATGCGGTGTGGACGGAAGTCCGATCAAATGGATCCGAACTTGGCGATGTAGCTTTGCATAGCTGCTCCGATCCACATCATTTTGAGCGTCAACCAGGCTACCATTTGCGGACATGTCCGACAGAGCGAAGAAGAAATAAAGGAATAAAGGACACAAAGGAACAAAACGCGTCCACATAAACATCCTGGACATAAAGGAACTTTTTACCATATTCGCTGCAACATGCACTGTTCATGCATACATATTGAACCATGCGCCAGGCAATTATTTGGGGGTAGAACCCCCAATCTGACAATTATAGGAGACACATCCCCTCCACCCTCTCCCCTTGGCAGACCCAAATTGTATTATATGATCATATTGAAGTGAACTTTGTGAATATTGTACGCATATATGCAGTTCTGCTCTTTTCGTGTTGTTTTGATTTCCTTTTATGGAAGGTGTGGTTTTTCCTTCGTGCGTTGTTTGATCTTGCGTTATTGCTTCTATTTTACCTTGATTCTATTTTAGAGATATTGAAATGCAACTTGTTACAAAGTACAATTGGCCTGTGCCTTTAAAATGCTTATCTGGGATTTGTGTTGGAGGTCAGATCGGTGTGCTGGGACTCCTGCTGATTTTTGCCCATTTTGGGAATAGATTCCTACTTCTGAAATATATGCGTTCTTCTAGCTTCATTTTATCTTGGTTTGCATGCAGAAGCATAAGGAGAAGTTCGTCCTCCAATTTGTTTGACCTCCGTGAAGTGGCTTGAGGTCAGGCCACACGCCAAAGCACGCAAGGTGGGCTAAGCCTGTTACACTCCTTTTTGTTACTTATTTCTGGTGTTCATGGCCTAAATGGCGTCAAAGTTGCCTTGCAAGGCAGAAATCGGCCCACTATGCAAGTTTAAAACGTTTTTGAACCTCGATTTGTGCCTAGAAGACCGCCACTTTTACTTTCGGGAGTATCACGAAATAAAAAGCCACATTATTCTCGGGCCCAATTCGTGGAGGGCTTTCCGATGGAACCACGCTTGTTTCAGTGCAAATCTTAGTTTGGAAGTTACACGAAGGGATCTTTAAGGACTCCCCCTGAGACTGGGTGTAGAAATTTGGCCGATAGGACAGGACTGGTTAAATATGGGGAATCATGCTTGTAACAGGTGTAGGTACATGGCAGCAGATGTGGTTTTCAAGGATTGGCAGGATTAACATCGACTACCAAAGCGTGGAACCAGTGTTAGTGTTCTGTTAAACACACATTTTTGCAGTGAAGATTAGTTCAAGTATGCTCTTAGCATGTAAGTAGTTCAGGCAAACTTCTTCCTCCTTTAACCCGCGCCGTCTTTCCGGTCAAACCCTCACACCCCGTATCGGGGGTGGGGGGTGGGGGGTGGGGGTGGGGGTGGGGGGCGGTTGAAGACCCCCTCTAAAATCCAAACTAAGCATCGCACGAAAACGAAAGAGATGTCATCGGAAAGCGCTCGTCGAGTATGGTCCGGGTCCACCCTCCAAAACAACTTGCACCCAAAAGTGACCGTCACCAGGGGGGGCAGATTTTCACGACTTTTCACGACTTACATTATGTTTTTGACTCTGGGGAGTTCATTTTGGGGTTATATGAAATAATTTTTTTTTATTTGGAATGTGAAAAAGACAGCGAAATCTACCAGGGCTAGAATTTTTTGGCCCACCCATTTTTTTTTGTCAAATTTCAAAATTTTGAGTTTTCAAGTTTTCTTTAATTTTCCTTTTCCACTGTGTAGGGCAGACCGAGACACATTGTTGGAAATCAACTTTCCCTAATGAACATGATTACTTTAGCCAGAATCCTGTATTTGAACTGCAATTTCGCAAATACGCAAAAATTATATGTAGTCAAAAACAAAAACAAAAGAAAAATTCCACTCGTACGTTTCGTTGCATCCGTAAAGATAAGCACACGCTGAAAGTTTATAAAAATATATGCATCCGTTAAAGCGTGACGGCAGGCTGAACGCTTTTGGAGGTGACCTCACTTGACCTTGAATAACTCGTTGACCCTAGACGACCTGACCTAAAAATTTTGAATCAGCATGTCAAATTGATGTGGGTAAAGATATGCCAATGTTGGGCGCGCTGCCGCGCGCCGTTCGCCCGCTATCCGCGAAAAACCTGAGGGGGGCGGTTGAAGGCCCCCGAGACGGGACGGGTTAACCCGAATCACTCTTGTCCAACATAAATGAAGCCAAATCGAAGGAAGAGCTTGCTACGTCTTGTTTACCTAAGTGACTAGAACAAGATGCACCTATATTTCCAGTTGTATTCAGTTGTTTAATATTCACATCCAACGGAGGCCACACGTCACAAAGGTCATTTATGGAATGCTATAATTTAACTGAATCCAACTAAAGAACGAAAAATGGTGCGCAAAGCAAGTTCTCTTTTTTTAAACATATCTAGCTTATGCATGCAATAAAACATATGAATAGTTATTTATCTTACCCCTATCATTTCTTCACCCATAATATAGTTTAATAAACAAAGTTAACAAAAGGCAACCCGAAGCATCCCGATTTGGTGCCCAGCCAGTCAAATTTGGTGACTGGTCCATCCTGGAAGAAAAAAATACAAAAATATGAATGGATAGACAATCATGGCAAACGTCAAGCCATTTTTTTGCAAGCACGATCGACCACGACTTGCAAAGCCCGGCACGACTGAGCTGACTCGTGGGATAATCGACCACTTGCATGAAAGCCAGATGTGTTGTACCTTCCAATTCAAGTTTGTATATGATCTATTGTACGCACGCCGCTTTGTCTGCGTTATCAGTTTATCGACGTGACTCATATAATGTTATCTGACAATTTAAATAGTATGCCAATCAACACATCCTATCGTATAATGGCCATACAAACTGCATGCACCAGAGCAAGAATAAACCACAATAACTTGCATAAAGATCATCTGAATAACTACCTAATCATGCCATAAAAACCATAAAAACCATAAAATAACTACCTATATCATGCTTCCCACTGGCTGAGTCGGCGGGGTCACGATCCGCCAACACGTCAAGCCACCGAGCGTTGAAGACCGGCCACTGAGACCAGTGGCTGGACGGCTCGGCCGTCGGAGGACAGCCCCGGAAGGGGAGGGCGTGACGGCGCGGCCGGCGGCGGCGCCGGTGCCGGCGGCCGGCACCGGCGCCGCCGCCGCCGGCCCACTCTGGAAGATGACAGCGGCGACGGCGGCGGCGGTGGTGGTGCTGGTGGTGGTGGCCGGCCGGCTGGCTGCCGCGTCCGGCCAGCCGACCGACTGGGCGCCGGTCGGACCGCGACCCCTGGCTCGCACGGTTAGTTCCGGCCGCGGCCTGACGCTCCACCTGGCGCCCCCTCCACACCCAACAGCAGGTGCCGGGTAGAAACAAGCAGCACTGTCATTTGGTTGCTGATAAAATAGCTTGTTCCCCCCCCCTTCGTGATAATCGCCCAGGTTTCGTCACGTACTTCCACAAATCGTGCAGTCATTCGAAAAGCCTTCGCACGGATGGTAGTGTGTCACAGGAGGCAGGACCCGTGCCGTTCATGAGGGTCACTCCCTGACCTATCCAAACACCAAAGGTGATAAATGGTGGCTGCCAGCGACTTGCGTGGGTCGCCGACGTGAGCACTTCCTGAGACGTTGGTGACAGCTGAGACATTCTTGCCATGTTCCTGTTTCCATGCACCCTGTGCTACCGCTAGGGGTGGTGTCGCCGGTTTGCCAGGGTAGGGAACATCACCCCACCGTGGCAGCCACATCCTACCGTCGGTAGCGGTGTCGCCAGTTTGCCATGGTAGGGAACATCACCCCACCGTGGCAGCCACATCCTACCGTCGGTAGCGGTGTCGCCGGTTTGCCAGGTTAGGGAACACACCCCACCGTGACAGCCACATCCTACCGTCGGTAGCGGTGTCGCCGGTTTGCCAGGTTAGGGAACACACCCCACCGTGACAGCCACATCGAGGCTATGCGAGTATCTGCCCTTGGTGTTGGCTGTCAGGTGCCGGGTCAGGTACAGGTACGGGCTGCCAGGTACATGATCAGGTACAGGTACAGGTTCTGGTACAGGTATAGGCTGTCAGGTATATGGTCAAGTACATAATCAGGTACAGGCTGCCAGGTACATGATCAGGTACAGGTACAGGTTCTGGTACAGGTACAGGTTCTGGTACAGGCACAGCTTCTGGTACAGGTACAGGCTGTCAGGTACATGGTCAAGTACATAATCAGGTACAGGCTGCCAGGTACATGATCAGGTACAGGTACAGGTTCTGGTACAGGTATAGGCTGTCAGGTACATGGTCAAGTACATAATCAGGTACAGGCACAGGCTGTCAGGTACAGCTTCTGCCCTTGGTATTGACAACAGGGCAAGCTGTCAGATGACTAGTCCATCTGGATCGAGTTATTGTCCCTGCTTGGTACCGTTCAACCTCTGGTGAAGAGCATCAGAGGGGTGAACTAATGACGATAATATAGAATGAACAGCGTAAGACTTATCTTATTACCACCTTTACCCATAGTTCATCACAATTATAATTTACATGGACATATGGGAGTCGGGATTCCACGGTCATCGGTCATTCAGGCGATGTCTTTCTGTGACTACGGCCATCGTACGACGTGACCTAACGTAGACTTGAGGGGGTCATTTGAAGTGGGCTCTACTCCCGACGTGGTCATATAAGGTTGCAGAACGACCGATTGACGTCAGATATGAATCACGCAAATGCGAAGACTGAGAGAGCCATCGCAGCCCGAGGAGCTCGGAGGGGATTAATCTCACCTGGCCTGTTCCCGGGTTGATTTCGAAGCGCAGGAAATGTCAAATTCAACGTTGGCACACCAACAAAAATTGAACAGCATGTCGCTTTTCACCAGAGTTGACTCAAGATCATGTGCGATTCTGGAGATTAGGTAGTTGAAAGCCAGATCGTATGTCCAGCTGCATATCATTATTAGACCTATCTTAAGACATTTATCAGGAAGTGTCTATTAAATATAGGGACAAGCATGGAATGTGTCAGAAGTAACTGATCCCAAACCTATGTCACGATGTATACTGAGAGGAAACCTGGAAAAAGTTCACCCACACAGTTAGGACTTTTAGATATTTGAAATAACTTACCATCAAAATAAATGCTTAAAAACACCGGAACACGTTTGATGGGATATAGTGTCATCTGTGTGCTTATTACCTGATATATCGTCATCCAGAACACAAGTCAGTGGAGGGTCGAACTGACTCGTTCACTGCGTGGGCCATGAAGTGTTGCCGCACCGTGAGTGTTGAGGCGCCACTTCCTGCCGAGGTAATATTCTCTCCTCAAATCTTGTTTCGATCATTCACAAAACTTTGATCCGAACGCCGCATAGTCTTAGTACCTATACATTTATTAATTTCCCATCTTTTACGCAATAATTCTTCATCGGTAACCCCAGGCGGCGAACTAAAACGTCACAATTATATAATAGTCCATTGGTCGGTGTAGAATCCCTCGTCCAAATTTCAGGTTCCTTCTTTGTTGCTGGGATTTTCATGGAATGTACTTCTGTAGATCTATACTTGACCTCGTCACTAACAAGATGTGAATAACAGGACAAAGAAAGGCAACCAGGTGTCACATAATGCTTCCGCAGTGACTTTCACTTTCGCCAATTTTGATGTGATCACTCATTCTGATCAATGCCGATGGATATCTAATGGTCGTCCAACGTATAATGAGATGGGTTGCCTTCCCCGACTGTGGGAGCGGGGGCAATCCCCACCGAAAACAGCTGCTGCAAGGACGTATCCTCAACACTTCCCACAATGGCATCGCTTTGAAGAAAATCGCATCGGGAAAAGTCTTTTCTCGATGATCCGATGCTTATGTTTAAATCTTAATTGCCATTTGGCCACTAAATAGTTATACTTACTTTCTGTGCACCGGCGTTCTTGCTTAAACCTTCGTGATATTATCGAAATAACTGCTTCTTTCTCATTCTACACCCCAGATGCATTGGAATTGAGTGTTCCCTGCAAATTTGTTCCTTATCATGCATTGCACATTGTGCGTTGTGCATCATTTATTGATTCAGTTTTGGTATTCGGGGGCACATCATCAATAAGTCTGAGGCAAACAAGTGTCATCTGAAGTAGGGAAAGTCGCCGTGTGAAATCTGAAGTCTGAAATCGAAGTGGACCCGTTCGAGGCATCACTACGAGTGACCTGACCTGAAAAGGGCTGTTTTAATGGGGAGAGAGGACGCCTAAAATCGGAGAGGGGCCCGCACGAATTCGGGACGGTCGGTCTAAGCTCAGGGTCGGGTTGTTTAAAGTCAGAGACGAATCATGTCAAATTGGGCTTTCTGAGGAATGAATGAGTGAACTGACCGATACGGAGCAGGATTAAGCGGAAGAAGAGCCGTATGAGGTGGTAGAGGAGCCATCTGATAACTGCGTAAGTGTCCCGATCCGAAAGAAAACAGCTCATTCCGGAGAGGAGCCGTCTGAACTCGGAAGGGGGTCGTTGATCATTTAAGTTTGAAGTGAATTGGTTGTAATAAATCAGAGATATCTAAAGTTGGAGAGGCATCATTTTAAGTCGGCAAGGGGCCTCCTAGTGCATGAATGGACATGTTGGATAATATAAGAGGGGTCGGCTTAATTCGGAGTGGCCGCAATAAGTCGGAAATGTGCCATTCAAAGTAGTCAGGGCCAGCATTAAGTCGCCGAGTGGCCGTCTGATGTCGGAAATGGGCCACATGAGATCGGGGAGGGGTCGTTTCAGATGTGTGTCGTTTTAGATACCGTGGTGGGTCCAAGGTCCACTAATCAAATGCTGAGACCTATCTAGGATGCTGGAGCCCGATCAATGCTTCCTAAGCTACTGCGCTACTCTTTTTTGAGACAAGTAATTTCCATATGAACATTAACAATTAAAAAACAAGTTCTATGTATTTGTTTATATTTATAGCCACCTCACATCACCGTTGAAGGAAGTCTTCAACAGCTCACGGACGTGTGGGGCATCTCCTGTTGTACCCAGCTCGGAGTGCATCCGCAGAAGCAGCTGCAACGGCTTCTGGTCTCCGAGATACTGGCGGGGAAATAGGGCTTCTAGGAGGCCGCCGGGATTCCACAACCCTACGCTCGAGGACGCCAGTAAGGGACACGAAACTGGGCGTCTGGGCCGTTATGATGTCCGCACATATGTGGTGATCGACACAGCAAGGGTCGCCACCAGCAGTCTGGTCTTGGCGCAGTCTTCTTGAACTCCAGTAGCCCGAAACGTACAGTCAGTCTGCGTCGGCTAGAGGTTTGTCTTATGCGGGGAAATGAGAACACTGTGATAGACTTAAAGTGCTCAGATGCCGACTCCCAGATGCAGAAGTCAGGGGCATGTGTCATTTGTCAAATAGGTGAGGGAACTGGGGGCATGTGTTCCCTCCCATCGAAGGTGGCTACTTCTCCGACCGAAAGAAGGCGCCCATCCGAAAAGGCTTGAGTGAACCCCTCAAATTCGTTTACTTGGAAGCGACCCTCCGAGAGAGAGAGAGTTAGGAGAGAGAGAGAGAGAGAGAGGCGCCTCCCCAGTGTGCTCGAATGGACTCCCCTCGATTTTTTTTTGCGCCAGAGGCTGCCCTCTGAACGAAAATATATTCTTCCAGACAGGGGTGTGTCCGGAAATCGGCGTGGGAACTTGGCCTCTGGAGGACTCCTCTAGCTGAACTTTTTTTTTTTTTTGGGGGGGCTGGGGTGCATTCAGGCCTTCTCGAAAGGGAAGCGTCTTCACCTTCCCAGAGACACCTTTGGCTGAAAAATTCGAGGAGTTCATTCAAACATATCTAAGGGGCCTTTTCCTTTCAATGAGTACCTCTGGCTGAATAATTTGAGAGGGGATGCACCGGAGTACACTGAAAGGGCCCGTTGCCCTTGAAATTTCAGTCAGATGCACCCTTGAAGGGCGTTTCTGACTGAAAAATTCGAGACAATACAGTCGAGCCTTCCCGGAGTGAAGCTTTTCCCCGGCCGAAGGAGCGCCAATTACCATGGACACATGCCCTCATTACCACCCGACATCAGTACCTGCCTCTAAAGTACCTTCGCAGTATCGCCCCTGCGAAAAAAAATAACGCCCCTCCAGGCAAGTACCCCATGACAATTCCTGAATCCGCCACCGGCAGGAGTCCCCCCCGCTGGCAGGGCCGGGAATCGAGGACGGTAAAATGTTGAGTTTTGAATATTACTTCCTCGCGCATCGTCTTTTGCGAGGAGCCAGAACATGGTGTATGCCACATCATCCAATGCCCAATTTCATAATGAGAAATAATTTTTTCCCGATGTATCTTGACTACATGTGCGATAAAACACCTTGTTTTATACTATCTCTGACCTGTATTATAAAGACTACTTCGCCTTTGCTACTTTTTCTAGAAATTATCCAGCTGGGAAATGGTAAATATGGTAAATGGTAACACAGCCTAGCATAAAGACATAAGACATAAAGACATAAAAGATTAGCGCAACTATGAGCCACAAGGGCCCTTCTTGGTTGCACTCTGTACACTCAACCAGTTGCCCACCAAATCTGTCAATCAGCCCTCCCTATAATACTGAAAAGCAAGCCCTCTATTCTTACAATGATTGTCTATGCTGTTTTTAAAGATGTTCAATGTGCAGCTTCTAACGATGTTTTCTGGCAGCTGGTTCCAGTGTTCTACTACCCTGTTGGTGAAGAAAGTTTGCCTTAACCTTGTTCTGCTGTGGTTAACTTTAATTTTCAATTTATGACCTCTAAGTGCATCATTTCTGTTCAATTCAAACATTTCCCCAAGGTATCCCCTCTCCAGACCATGGACAAATTTAAAGACCTCGATGAGATCTCCTCTCAGCCTTCTATATCTAAGTGAAAACATATTCAATTTCTTCAATCTTTCCTCATATGCCAGGTTGCTTATGCCATTAACCATTTTTGTAGCCCTCTTTTGTACTCTCTCTAAAAGCCAACAATCTTTTTCATAGCTAGGAGACCAAGCTTGGATGCAGTATTCCAAATGTGGCCTGACGTATGCACAGTAAAGCTTCCTGATCACTTCCTCACTTCTGTATGATACATTCCTATTTATTGCCCCGAGCATTCTCAGTGCCTTCTTCCTGGCTTCCTTGGTCTGTTCTGATGCCCCCAGTTTTGTGTTTAGAATAACACCTAAATCCTTCTCCTGTTGAGTCACTGATAGCACTTGGCCACCCATCAAGTATGGAGCCTTCATATGCTGCTTGCCTACATGCATGATTTTGCACTTATCAAACTTAAATTTCATTTGCCATTCTTCGGACCACTTCACAAGTTCGTCTAAGTCTTTTTGCAGCGAGATATGTTCATCTTGACCTGTTATTGCCTTAAAGACCTTCAAATCATCCGCAAATTTCAAAACTTTACTGCTTAGGCCACTTTCAATATTATTTACAAATATAATGAACAGTAATGGCCCTAGTACTGACCCCTGGGGGACTCCACTAAGCACATTTTGCCATGATGACTTTGTACCATTTAGCATCACTCTTTGCTGTCTATCTGAAAGCCACAACTCTATCCATTTTAAGATGCTACCTGCTATACCATGGGACTGAAGCTGTATCATTAACCGTTTATGGGGTACCTTGTCAAAGGCCTTCCTAAAGTCAAGATATGCTACATCAACCTGATTTCCCTGATCAAATTGTTCTGTGGCGAAGTTCAAAACGTCCAAGAGGTTTGTGAGACACGATCGTCCTTTTCTAAACCCATGTTGAGTATTTTGAATCAATCTGCTACCTTCCAGATAACTAACTATTCTATCCTTGATAATTGATTCGAGTACCTTGCAGACTAGGGATGTGAGACTTACTGGCCTATAGTTTTCAACTTTCCCTCTTTCTCCTGTCTTAAAAATAGGAACTACTCTTGCCCTTTTCCAATCGGTTGGAATTTCATTTTGTGAAACTGATCTACAAAATATTATACTAAGTGGAAATGCCATTCCTTTTCAGTTTCCCGCAACACCCTAGCATAAATTTCATCAGGTCCTGCTGCCTTGTTTGGCTTTATTTTCCTGATATGATTGTAAACAACATCACTATCAATGAAATCAACATCATTTATCACATCACATGTCACTGAACTATGGTGTACGGTCGGCAGATTGGTCATATCTTCCAATGTAAACACTGATTTGAACTGCTTGCTCAGCTCCTCAACCATAAAGACATAAAGACATAAAAGATTAGTGCAACTATGAGCCACAAGGGCCCTTCTTGGTTGCACTCTGTACACTAACCAGTTGCCCACCAAATCTGCCAATCAGCCCTCCCTGTAATACTGAAAAACAAGCCCTCTACTCTTATAATGATTGTCTATGCTGTTTTTAAAGATGTTCAATGTGCTGCTACTGATGATGTTTTCTGGCAGCTGGTTCCAGTGTTCCACTACCCTGTTGGTGAAGAATGTTTGCCTTAACCTTGTTCTGATGTGGTTAATTTTAATTTTCAATTTATGACCTCTAACTGCATCATTTCTGTTAAATTCAAACATTTCCCCAAGGTATCCCCTTACGAGACCATTGACAAATTTAAAGACCTCGATGAGATCTCCTCTCAGCCTTCTATATCTAAGTGAAAACATATTCAATTTCTTCAATCTTTCCTCATATGCCAGGTTGCTTATGCCATTAACCATTTTTGTAGCCCTCTTTTGTACTCTCTCTAAAAGCCAACAATCTTTTTCATAGCTAGGAGACCAAGCTTGGATGCAGTATTCCAAATGTGGCCTGACGTATGCACAGTAAAGCTTCCTGATCACTTCCTCACTTCTGTATGATACATTCCTATTTATTGCCCCGAGCATTCTCAGTGCCTTCTTCCTGGCTTCCTTGGTCTGTTCTGATGCCCCCAGTTTTGTGTTTAGAACAACACCTAAATCCTTCTCCTGTTGAGTCACTGATAGCACTTGGCCACCCATCAAGTATGGAGCCTTCATATGCTGCTTACCTACATGCATGATTTTGCACTTATCAAAGTTAAATTTCATTTGCCATTCTTCGGACCACTTCACAAGTTCGTCTAAGTCTTTTGCAGCGAGATATGCTCATCCTGACCTGTTATTGCCCTAAAGACCTTCAAATCATCTGCAAATTTCAAAACTTTACTGTTAGGCCACTTTCAATGTTATTTACAAATATAATGAACAGTAATGGCCCTACCATCTCACTATCCTCACCCAATGTAGTCCCGTTTACTTCCAGTGGACAAATTGTGCTAGAAACTTTACTCAGCTTGTAGAAACTAAAGAACTTTTTACTGTCCCCATTACAGTTTCTAACTAAATCCAGTTCTTCTGCTCGCTTTGCTGCTCTGGTTTTTTGCTTCACAGTGTCTGTAGCTTTTGATACGCCTTTAGATTAACGACATTTGAGGCTTCTTTAAAGACTCTAAATGCAGTTTTTTTAGCCTTAATTGCTTTTATCAAGTCTGGTGTAAGCCATGCTGGCTTTCCTACACTTCTTTTGCGTCTTTGCTTTTGGGGGACATGTCTAATCTGAGTTTCCTTCAAGTAAGATTTGAACTTTTCCCACATTTCACAGGCATTTAAATTGGAGAATTCTTCTTCCCATCTGATGGCACTTAAAGCCACTCTCATGCCGTCAAAGTCTACTCTGTTGAAATTTGGAACCTTTACCAAATTATCCTTGATAATTTCCCCTACATGTGCCTTGAATCTAACTATGTTATGGTCACTTTTTCCCAGAGTTTCGCCTACAGTCAAGTCTTGAACCAAGTCACTTAAATCCGAGAATACAAGGTCCAAGAATGAACCATGCCTCGTAGGTTCCGATACAAACTGGTGTAAGAACAGGTCCTCTTCAAGGCATTTCGTAAACATTTTGCATGATGGGGAGCCAACACCAGCATTTTCATAACCTTTTAGATTAAAGTCACCAAGAATAAGGCACTTCCTCTTAAAGTTTCTACTAATTTCCTCACAAATCACCTTGTCAAGCTCCAGTTGCTGAGAATGTGGCAGGGTTCCTGATCAGTAGAAAGCTCCTATCCTAAGAGTATTGCTGTTGCCTTTTCCCACAGTGACATCAAGCCAAATGGACAACACAGACACATTTTTATCCCCACCTGCTACTTTTTGAGAACTGAATAAGCTATTCATATAGAGCATTACACCACCCCCTTTCATTGCTGGACCCCTATTGCACGAAAACATATTGTATCCCTGGATCTCATAGTCCTGTAAGTTATCTCCAAAATACCCTTAACTGACCCATGCCTCCGTAATGCAAACAAAATCTGGTTCCTCCTCAGCAACATAACATTTGAACTCATCAAATTTGGAACGGATACTCTAAGCATTAAACATCATACACTTAACAAATGCTGCATAACCACCTTTGGCTTTTTCATACTGAGGAGTTCTTTTATCACTAGATGAACTATCACTCTGTCCCCTTGAATTGCTGCTGTCCCTCTTTGCAGACTTTGAGGTTCTATTGCCTTGGCTGACACTATTGGAATATTCCTGAGTTGGCAATGCAATTTCATCCCTCCCCACCCCATTTCCTAGTTTCCCTGAAGGACATGCTCGTATACTTTGCCTAACACATGGACTCCCTTCTCAGAGAAGTGCAGGCCATACCTCTGATAGAGGTCCCACGTTGCACGATGCTTGTCTTTCGCAAGCATGAATGGAAGACAGTCTTCATTTCTTTTAGAATCATGCCGGAACACGATCCTACTTACGCAGATCCACGCCAAAGGGATGCAATGGATTTCTGACCGCACCAGTCAGACCCGCCATGAATGATACCGCCAACCTATCGATCACCTGTCCTTGACAATGCGAGACCCACCCAATCACGCCCACTCAACGTGTGGAAACAATTACGGAAAGTTGCTCGATTCCGCCAGGGGTTGGGCAGGAAGGTACTCGATTTGCACACTCCGGCAGGCGAATGGTTAATACATGGCGGTCGGTTTTCCAAAGTTGTCGATAAATGTTCGTCTGCATGTCTGTTGTCTCTCTGTCTGTATGCATGTGCCACTTCGACGCGTGCTGTGCCAAAATTCCCGGGCGAATTTCGCCCAACTTTTACCAGGTGATGAGTCGGTTCCGTGGACAGAGTATGGCGGTAGTTCCGCATTGCGCATGACACGTGAACACGTGCCACGTGCTGTCAACAGTGGTCATGTCGACATCAGTTAGCCAGGTCCACAGCATATACCACAAGTCGCACGAATATGAAACTGTGTGGAAGTCGCACCGATAGGGAGCTGCATGCTCCTATGTTCTGCGGGCTGGCGCTCTGTACTGCGCAATCGTCAGGCGCGTGCAGCTGTTTTCAGTGGGGCACCTTCGAGCTGAGAACATCGCGTATCAGAGCTATCAAATTTGGAGAGCCGGTAGCCTGCCACCGGGGCTAGCCGAACATCTACAATTTGTAGAGGTGGGCGAAGTGTAGCGAGTGCTATGCGCTCAAGATTCACGCTCCTGTTTAGCATGAGGCTGAAGTTCTTTCCGACAAAAACAAACGCGACCACCACACATGGGTGCCCGACCAGGAGCACATCGCGGGAAACAATAGATGTGTGATACTTCGCGAATGTCCACGGTGTCTACCAGCTGGGCACAGTTCCGGAGCGATCGTGTCAATACGCTGTACGCGAGTGACACTGGGGTGACGTAGAGATGTAGAACAGGTCGCGCCGATGTCCTCTGTCGTCAATTGGTTTAGCATGCAAAACTGGATTTTTACCTCCGAATATGATCAATCAAGATAGCAATCTCTAAGCTCGGCAGTGCAAACATTTCTGCCGCACGTGGCACATGCACCAGGGTAGTGGTGTAGAGAAAAGGAAGCAATTCAAGAGTATAGGTATTTGATAGGAAGGAAGTAGGAATATAGGTGTGCCAACATTCATCCTCCCTATTATATGGTAGGTGAAAATGTAGAATGATATTCTAGGGCTATTGGACTGAATAACAGGATAGCCACGATTTGTGAGGAGTTGCTGTGAGGTTCTTGGATGTGTGGGAGAGGGGAGGGGAGGACTGAAATGTTTGCGTTACATGGGCTTCATCTGAGGAAGAGAGAGGCAGAATTGCTCAGCAATACATATCAGAAGGCTCTTAGTAGGAAACAGCGAAACTAGGCAGGTCATGAGAGGGGGGGGCATAGCTGAAGCGAAAAGTATTGTAGGCAAGTAAGGGAAGAGTTTATCATGTTATGTGAACCAAAAGTGTTCAGAAAAAAATAGGAAACTGCATGCATGTAGGTTGTCTGAAAATTTGCATTTTGTACGCATAATTGGTTATACATACATAATGGGTTAATAAAAGCATTTTTGGAGGGGTAACTGGAAAGAATTTGAATTGAATGGCTCCAGCATGCATGCTCACTAAAGGAATGCAACGATAGGAGGTGGGATCAAAAAAAAAAATGTTATAAATTTGGTCCGAGTTGCCGGGGTGGCTTTAGAAACCAGGGTTCTATTGCTAAGCAGAGCTTGTTGCGTTAACCCTGGCCCCATCACCCGATCCACGAATTCCAGTTCAACGGCAGAATTTTGATCGGAAGTATAACGTGCCGTCAATACATCGACGCGGCCGCCCGGTAGCTCGTCCCCGGCCTTATCGGGCCAGCTGCCAACTGACATTCCCGACCGTGGGCTAAATTCGAGCGCGCGAAGCGACTCGAACCCTGTGTTGTCAGGACAGGGGAGACCGGTGCAGGCCAGCGCTCTAACCAACTGAGCTGCCGGGGCGGCATATTTTTTGTATGTATTGCATGTAAGGTAAATAATGAATTGCCACTCTATAGAGGATATGATGCAGAGTACAGGAGTAGAATCTTTGTGGTTGGATATCATTCTGAAAAAAATGAACAAGATTTACGATTGGGGCATTCTATAGGGCACCATACTAGAATGAAAACGCTGACAAGTTGATCCAGGAAGAGATAAGTAGAAAATAAAAAAGTGTGTCGTTTTATATCTATATACAAAGGGACACACTGGCTTAATGTGACTACAGATGTTCGATATTATTCTTCATATTTACCTACTCGTGGGGTTCCCTATTACCTTCCGGGGCGATCTTTTGACCTTCAGGGTTTTGCCAATTTATTGGGCCGAAGCACCTTCGACAATATGCAATTATCTACCCACAATTATATGTACTGCTTGTTTGTTTATTAGCTGGTTCACGACACACTTTATGCACATTCACGGCTAATGGCGCCGCCCACACTGTCTCGCCGGTGGGCAGCGGGATTGGGAAATGTCCTGAGTGGCGCTAGAGTCGAACCCGGGACATTTGGTACCCATAGCCCGACACCTTAACCACTCGGCCATCCCCGCCGCAATTATATCTACTGTAGGTTTGGAACTAGTGTCCCTGGGGGCTTAGTAGTGCGGTGCCGAACAAGCCTGGGCACTGGACTTGGGCTCAGCTAGCTTGCTTTGGCTAGCTTTGGTCTGGCCCGAACACAGATCACGAAAAATAATCAACACTACCACCATTCCAGACCGTCATGTTCGTTTGCTACTTTATTTTAGGGCGCTTCGACCAAGATGCATGCTCATTTACCGGCCGAGACCTGGGTGATTGGCAGTAGACCTGCACACCTTCGGCACAGAGCCTCCCCACACCGAGAGCCGCACAGCCAACTCGAGTTCTCTCGCTGCCACACAATTAGGCGGCTATTGCGTTAGGCGGACAGCCCATCGTCTTGTCGGCGTCCCGCTGGGACCGTCGGGCGGTAAATCAGCCGCGGTTGCATACATGGCGCGTCTATCCGTCTGTACCCTGGCTACCGTGTTTTGCCGTCTCGGCGGGAGCATCGGCTCTCTCAAAACACCCCACCACACCCAAAGTGCAAATGATTTTGTGGAGGAGTAGAGTAAAATTAAAGCCATTTAGACATCATGGAGATGTCCCCAACCAAGCACCAAGCACTAGGTCTTCAGCACCTAAAATATCAGACAAACTACACCGTAAAACTCCCTTAACGTGAATGTCCACTTGCCTGCA
Source organism: Imbricaverruca yamaguchii (assembly GCA_034440575.1). Lineage (NCBI taxonomy): Eukaryota > Metazoa > Arthropoda > Thecostraca > Neoverrucidae > Imbricaverruca > Imbricaverruca yamaguchii. The sequence goes on along the minus strand of JAOTOL010000581.1, from coordinate 52,852 downwards.
CCTTGATTGCAAACACTCGTCTTTATAGACAGACGTGTAACGTGCTCCTTTAACACGCGCCCTGGAGGGGGTGGTGGGGGAGGGGGGCGAAATCCGCCCACACCTTCGGTTTTTCGTAGATAACTCCAGATTTTACCGGCCGATATATGCCATTGTTTGCGTACCTGCTTATAAATGACCAGTGCGTTGCTTAAAGTAAGGAAAAAAATTAACCTTAAAGATAGTGACCTAAGGTCATGCAATTTGCACACAATACAGTTCACTATCGTGCCCGTCCACCCTACGAATTTCGTTGCTCTAGCCTCAATAGGAGCCGAAATCTTAAGGGGGCGGAATCCGCCCCTCCCCAGTGCGCGTAATTTTCCGAGGCCCTCCAGGGTGCGTGCTAAAAGCGGCGCAAATGACCTTTATAGTCCGGTACGCCTAAAAAATCACTCTCCCCCTAGAGTATCCGCCTTTCGGGTAGGTGGCCGTCGGCTGGTCCAATCTCGCGCCGGCCAGCAGCCCGTGGGCAACGCCTCCTCCGTCCACCTCCCCCCTATCCAGTAGGGGTGACGCACGCTGGCTGGCGGGCGGCGAACACGCATCGGCGATACATTTGTGGCGTACTTCAGCCGAAGAGACGGCCAAATTCGTCTCATCTAAGTCCGACGGCATCGTCGGTGAGTCGACCATTCGTCTGAACTGGTGGGACAAATAGGCTCATCCGCGTCCGATTCCATTCGTGGGTGGCTGTATATTTTGCTGCTGCGTGTGGTTGTGGAGGGACGAGCGCGTGTTAACTACAACAGCGCTCCTGCTGATTGGGTGGCGAAGAAGTGACGTCACCGAGAAGCGATGGAAGCGACAGTGGCCAATACACTCTTTTTGGCAGGTCTTAAGTGGTTGCCTTTGGATGTTAAAGCTACTGTAGTAGCTTTAACGTTCACAGTCGTTTACAGTCGTTTTGAACGTAGCGTTCATGCTTTAACGTTTACAGTCTAGCAGAACGACGCCTATGCTTAATGTGGTGTCGCAGGTGTTGCAGGTGTTTCCCTTTCTGTTTTCTTCTAATTTCGGAAAAGTCCCCTATCCAGGGCCCTATTTGTAAGATTGAGTGGAAAATTGCTTGCTGGCAAGGTTAGATGTTATATCCTTCTTGTCAGCTTCCCCAATAATTTCAGATTTTAGCATTAGTACAATGGTGATCATTGGCGTACCTAGGATTTGCACTGTGGCTTGAGGGAGAGGGGAAGCGGAGTTGAAGGGGCCCATCAACCCCCATTAGAAATAATCCAGGTTTAGACCACCATTCTTTCGCAGTGGCCGCTTCGTACTTGCTAAGTTAAATTATTTGTGACCAACTCAGTTTTCTTGTGGAGGGAGCCCAATCTAGCACCATCGTTCCTGAGTCAGCGGATTCGAACCCTAACTGCACCCATCCCGCTCCAAGGTTCTTCTTTTTGTGTACCTTGATAAGTGACTTCAGACTTCTGAAATTACACCTGTGCAAATCACTTCAAAATGCTCGTTTTTTTGTCTCTTTTTCAGGCATTCCAGTTCATAACACCCGATCGCCAACACGCCAACGTGCGTGCACGCGTACACTCACCCTTGCGCATTTGCCGCGCTTCGTGGGATTCCCCGGTTCGATAGGAGTCGATGGCAGCCAACGGGTCAACTAGCGCCACCGGCGGCAAGTTTTGTAACTACCGCTACGGGAGCTTGTTGCGGCTTAATGAAACTCTCTTAATGAAACGCTTGCCTGTGGGCTGAGATAGGAGAAATTAAAGAAAAACCATCGCACTGAGTAATAATACAGTTACTCAATCATCTTGCAGTATCACAAACATCGTGATGCGATCAAGTTGAAGTTGAAGTGTCCTGAAGTTGAGGGGGCAGAGTTTGAGTTTACGAGAAGACTGGCTATTGGTGTGGTGCTGAGAACTCCTGTGTCTGCTCCGATGCACTTGTTTTGAATTATTTCTGTCTTTTTTTCTCCTGTTTTATGACATAGTAGCAAATATGATGCTGTTGCATTCTAGGGAGGGTCGTATTAATTATTTGTACTGAGTCGTAGTAGTGCCTTCCTGTCTCCGCTCCAGTATGTGCCTGCAAGTGCACGGGGTAGATTGGCTCGCTTCGCGCGTGTCTTTGAGATGGAGATAGTGTGTGTGTGTGCGTGTGCGTGTACGTGTGCGTGTGCGTGTGCGTGTGCGTGTGCGTGTGCGTGTGCGTGTGCGTGTGCGTGTGCGTGTGCGTGTGCGTGTGCGTGTGCGTGTGCGTGTGCGTGAGCGTGTGCGTGCGCGTGCGCGTGCGCGTGTGTGGGTGTATGTGTGTGTTGAAACTAAGTGTTTCGTCCAAGTTTGCTCCTAAGAACTTAAAGCCTTTTGTCTGTTCGATATCTGTGCCGTCGATTTTAAGCAGAGTTGTGGGTGTGGTGAGGGGGGACGACTATGCATGACGGCGGCCAATATATTTGCGGACAGGGTGAAGCCTCACGTTTTGCACCACTGCAATGTAATGTAGGGCTGTATGAATGTGGTTCACAGCTTCAGTAGGAAGTTTTGCCCAAATGGCTATGTCGCTCGCCAAACGTGAATGTTGAAGTGACGTGTCGGTGTGGTCAGCAATTATGTCGTTGCTCATGACGAGGAAGAGGCTGTCCTGTGCCGGGTCGTGCTCTTTGCCGCACCGGACCTTAGGGCTCCTGTCTCTGGGGAAGTTGAGGACGAGGTGTGCCATGCGTCTACGTAGGCCTATCTTGTGAAGTTTGTGCGCCAATGCGTACTTGTTTACTCCGTCGAATGCAGTGTGCGCTTAATGCGTAGGCCACTTTTGATGTCGTGTGGTGGGCTGATGAAATTGTCTGTGGTTGACGTTTGACGCTGGAACCGCACTGGAATTAGAGCAGATCGTTGCATTCTAGGAAGTGTCACAATCGTGAGCTGGCCAGGTTACTAACGCAGCTAGTAGCGTTGGTAGAGTTGAAATTTGCATTGACGGCAAGGGCGTCTATATAGCTTACCATGATAGTGTCGAATGTGCTGTTGCAGGAGACGCTGACGTAGTGTAGCTTAAGTAGTAGGTCGGTAATGTACTGTCCTTTCACCGTCAGCTGGGGAAAGTAGCCTGGTTGTGGGCGTTTCAAGTGCAAGCGCTTCAACAGATCCCATATTATGCCAGTAGGGAAATGAATTGAACCTATTGAACCTATTTAACTGAGAGGAAAATGACTGCCAGCAGTTTTCAAGGTTTTGAGATAGCGCAGGTGGTTGGGAAGTCGGCTCGACAGCTCACGGTAGCCGTGAGCTTGTAGGAGGTGTGTGTGGAGATTGAGGTAGCCTTGGGGCCGGCAGGATGACTGGGGCAGGGGCCACGATTTGTTTGGCCCAGGGGAGGGGTGGGTTGGAAGGCGCCAGGTGTTGGAGGCGGGGTGGCGAAGGGATACGGCCAGGTCCTGCGATGCATTGGGGTTACCAGTGAGTGAGGGGATGGAGACTAGGTCTGAGTCTGAAGGGATGAGGCCGGGTCTGCGGTGGGGTGGGCGTGGGCGCTGCCATGAACAGCTGCGGCCAACATGGAGCTCGAATCCGCGGCACCGAGCTTTGGCGTTGTTTGTAAACCTGTAGCCATCTCTGTTGCATTTTTTTATTTTTTCGAAACGATGCTTTAAATTCCAAATCCCTATTTAAAAACAAGAGCCCCATGTGCTCGGATTAGTTTGTGTTGCTTCCGTCGGCTTTCCCGCAGCCTGCTGGTGTAAAAACATGCACTCCATTGGCCAGCCTCAATCTGTGACCTAAGAACGCCAAGTGATCCACCATGTCCTAGATCTTATATCTCTATTCATGGATTCCTTTCTTGGCTATCTCAAGGTGCGAGATACATGCCGGAACCCAAATACGCCTAATAACTTTATGATGCTCGACTGAACTCAAAGCTTCACTAAGTAGGCCTAGTGTCAAGCTTTGTACCGACCTTCGATGTCACATGTGAAACCCAAGTCAATATACTTCACTTTCCTCATCTTATCTTGTTGAGCTCTGTCACCTTCCACCAAAAGTAACCAAATCGGCCCGCAAGTATTCAAGTTAAGCAGGGATTGGCGGGGACAGAATCCGCCCCCCTCCCCGGTGGGATGTGTTCGGATCCTTCCCCAGTGGCGCACAAGGTTTGTGCTATCTAGCTTGCCTGCCGTCCACTATGAACATTTGGTTCTAACTATGAATGGAGGAGTTGCCTGGAGTATTTTCAGCAGGAAGCAGTTGAATTTTGTGGAGAGATGTACTCGAATCATGTACCCAGGCACAGCCCGTGCCCTTGAAGAAACTGCTCGTACAATGTCCATATGTGCTTAGGGTTCATATACTATTGACAATGCTTTGAAAATCCCATGGATGAAGATCGATGACATGAAGCTGAAGGTTCAACAGCCATTCACCGGTATTTGAGGTGTACTTTCACACTGCAAAAACAAACATGTCAAAACAAAGAGATTGTCTGAAATTATATTCAGACGGGTCCACAATAGTCCCTTAACACGCGCCTTGGAGGGGGGGGGCGAAATCCGCCCACCCGTCCTGTTTTTCGTAGATAACTCCAGATTTTACCGGCTGATGTACGTCATTGTTTGTGTACCTGCTTAAAAATGAACGGCACGTTGGTTAAAGTAATAAAGACGAAAAATCGACCGAACATTTTTCGAGTTAGGGGTCGGTAAACTAAAAAAAATTATCTCAGCGCCAGACCACAAATATTGGCGCTGATGCGCTTCCCGTATATCGGCAAAAAAGAAGTGTTCTTGGCAACACTAGCGACTTGTCTGATGTGTATTGTTATGCTACATTGTTCTAAAGTCATGCCAGGTCACCGGGATCAAGTCAGGTCAAGTTCATGGCAGGTTAACACACGCGCTGGAGGGGTGGATGGCGAAATCCGCCCACCCCTCCGATGTTTCGTACACAACTCCATATTGTACTGGCCGATAAGCGCCATTTTATCCGTACCTGCTTAGAAATGACCGGCGCATTGTTTAAGTCAAGAAACATTAATATCGGCCGAAATGTTTTTAAGTTATGGGCCGTTAAAGTGTTTTAAAAATCGCAGCGCCAGACCACAAAAATCTGCGCTGATGCGCTTCCCGTATATTGGCAAAAGGGAAGTGTTCTTGACAACACTAGCGGCTTGCTTGATGCATATTGTTATGCTATATAATTTAAAAGTCATGTTAGGTCGCCGAGGTCATCATGACAGGCTAATGGAACCAAGCATGGTCAACTGGAATGTTGTCATAAATGGAAATGACTGTCATGCGATTGACGTCACTGCATGTTACTCCCTACACATCCTACTATTTGTAACTGTGTGCTTAAGTGCTTCTATACTTTATTCATGTATTTCACTCCTTTCTTTGCGAAGCCGATTGTGCCGAGCCGCCCAACGGAGCAGTCAGGTGGGCAGCCCGGTTCCGGTAACTGGAGCAGGTAATGACCTTATAAAGTGCTCCTATATAGGTGACCTGAGGTCAAATGACGGATCTGGCACATGCATTACATTCATTAGTAATGTCCAAAACATCACTAATGCCAATTTGGGAACATTTAAACACAATCACAGCGATCCATACCAATGACAAGCCAAGCCACGCAAAGCCAGACAATTTTGCTATTTTGACCTCATTTGACCTTGAAGATATTGACCTAAGGTCACGAAATTAGCACACTATAGAGGTAACTATCGTGCCCATCCACCCTGCGAATTTCGTTGCTCTAGCCTTAACGGGAGCCGAGATCTTATGGGGGCGGAATCCGCCCCCCTCCAGTGCGCGTAATTTTCAGAGGCCCTCCAGGGCGCGTGCTAATGGATTGCTGCATGCCCACAAAAAGAGCCAAAAATACAATGGGCTGGTCAGATTTTTCAACTTGGAACTGCGGGAACGTGTGCGTGGGCTACTATGAAGCGAACTAGCGAAATGTGAATTTGGAAAATCCAATACTGAAGTGCACTTCCGGCTGAAAGCGCCCTGTTTGAGGGCGCTTTTGGCTGAAAAAGGATTCAGCCTGGATGTATTCAAGCATCCTGTTGGGCGCTTTTCCTTTCTGCTGGGGGGGGGGGTACATCGGGCGAAATTATATCGAGTAAACCAAGTCGGTAGCGGGATCCATTTAATCCTGGCAGGAAGGGAACATTTTCCCAGTCCATGGGGCGGGGGAAAACTCCCCATGGAGTGCACATTTCTCAGATGCCTCCACCTGCATTCGCCTCTGCGTTGAGCGCATATAGCCGGTATTGCGCACTAGTCTACCTGCTTTGTCAATGCTACTTTAGGAAAGCAAACCTGAAGGAAATATGAGTGGAAGTGCAGATGATAATACAATGCCGATTGCTCCTGCCACATTGCGACTCCCATTCAGTGTGTATTTCTCTTAAAGTATTCCAGAGATTGGAGGGCATTATTTTGCATAGCATTTGCGTGACGCCCGGTCGCATTTCTGACACATCTAGCTGTACATGTCGGTTTGCTTGCGAGTGGCTGGCAGACCAGGTAGCACGTCTGTCCAGCACGAAGCCATTTGGCGTTGTCGTCCCGAGAGACACGGGACGGTTAATCCGGCCAATTTTGCCGGCTGCGGTGTCGGGGATCAAACTGGATAAACATCCCAGAGGACCGCCCTGTTCCTCACCAACGTCCCCAGGAGACGTCACCAGCGGTCGCTGACGCAGAGGCGTCTACTCCCCCATGTGTCCCACGGGGTACCGTGTCCCACTGGGTACCGTGTCCCACGGGGTACGTCAATAGCGGTTGATGATCTGGAATGGCCCACTGCCCTTCCCCTGTTGTCTCTCATGACACCAATAACTGTAACGCTGAACTTTTAGTTAGCGAAGCGTGCCATGTAGAAGTATTGGGAATCTGCCGCATCGTGCCGTGTGGAAGAGTTTTAACGGATGTAAAGATCCCAGAAGAGTTCCTGATGCATTCGAAAAACATTCGCAGGCTCGCATGCAACATTGGGGCCCTTCTCACACAGGATGGGTTACAGTTTCGGCGTCTTTGTTGCATATTCGCGAGCAGTTACTTAATATCAGATAAATATATATGGCAGACATGCAGCATGTAGCTACATAAAAATGTTGTAGTTGCGGAAGAGCTCGGCATTCCTGTGACAAAGCCTCGAACACTTACTTCGTGTAAGGTACCTCGGAGCCGTGTATGTTCCTTACGCAGGGGCGTATGTTGACCTCTCAGAAATACGAACAGAAGACTGTTCTGGTGATATCAAACGAGGGGCGGGGTGGCCGAGTGGTTAGAGTATTGGACTCTGGTTACGAAGGTCTCGGCTTTGACTCGCACTCGAATCATTCGGGACACTTTCCAATACCGCGGCCCACCGGCGAAACAGTGTGGGAGGCGCCATCAGCCGTGATCGTGCATAAAGTGCTTCGTGAACCACGCAAGAAACAACAACGTCATCAAAGGAAGCCGTTCACTTGGGCAATTCCACGGGGAACACGAGAGACCTCTGAATACATACTTGCTGTGAGGCCAGCACCGCCGGCGCATGTCGGTGCGCGCTGCATGTCATGTAGTGCATGCCAATGTACTTAAAATTGTCATGTAATGCATGTCTTATTAAAACATTATCTTAGATTAATAGCGCAAACGACATCGTTTGAGATTACTGCTAGGACTGCGCGGCCTTAAAACGTTTAAAAAAACTGCTGGGGCCGTGTTGTTTTAGAACGTCTAAAATATGGAATATCATCTCAACAGATTAGCCGCAGTAAAACAGTCCAAGTCTGTAGTTTCAGCCAAGATGCAGTAAACGCACGTCAATAATTACGCTGTTTACGACGCAATCTCGGCTCCGGTGGGACCGAGATATACTGGTTCGTACTTACCAGAAAAGTACTAGTTCTATGGTATTATTATAGTATGTAAGAAATAGTATAAAAATGATGGAAGGCAATAATGGCGACGGTGATACAATTCTGTTTTTGTTTCCATAGTTCACATTTGTGTGGGTGGTAGGAGGTTCCCAATTTCGTGGGTGATCTCTATTCATCAGCTAGTTTTTGGTTTCGAGTTGACAAGAAGTGTGAAATATGGCCGTTGAAGTACGGGGGTCTATAAATATTGGTCCAAGTGTTGTTTTGTTCTTGATGTGTATCACCTACGCGCATGTAGGTGCAGTGGTGCATACCTGGATGTGAACATCTCTGGTGGAGCAAATATAATTTGTTTACCACCGCACCGGGGCGATAGACGAGTGAGGACCAAGCAGGCCAAGGAACACGGTGTGGTTGGAATATATTGTTCCTTAGTAGCCGGAAGAGTGGATAGAAAACTTCGAGGTTAGGGGACAGTATTTCTTGCATGTTTGACCAAGTGTGTGTGTTCTTTTCATTTCAAGCCCAAAAGTCATTAAGTGATTTTGATCTATTAATACGAGCCACAAGGGTCCATCTGAGTTAAAGGGAAGATGCCATGAGATGAATTATGTGGTTACACACCATGCATATTGTGTGCAATGCCAGAGGTTATGCAGGATAGTAAAATACCAATATATATATATATATATATATATATATATATATATATGTGTATATTGTGTGTGTGTGTGTGTATGTACATATCCATATATATGTGTTTATGTATGCATACGTATATGCACTAATAAATAATGATCATAATGGGCCAGTGTTCTCTCCGGTCAGATCCTCACATCCCGTCTCGGGGGGGGGGGGAGATAGGAACGACCTCTTGTATCAAAACTAAGCGTCGTACGAAAACGAGGTGTCATAAGAAAGCGCTCGATTCTTTCACTATTCGCGAAAACTCTGAGGGGGGGTTGAAGAACCCCCTCCGAGACGGCGCGGGTTCAAATAATAGTGTTTTGTTGTGTGAGATGTTGAAACAAGTGCAATAGGATGTCAAGTTTTGCATTGGAAAAAATGTAATTAAGCATAGTCAACAAAACAGCTCAACATGACATAATCAACCTTAATCGTCTTAGCCGTCTTAAACGCAGTATTGGGGGATTATCCGCCCCCTAAGGTTTCAGCGTATAATGAAATAACGGCGCGCGACAGCGCGCCAAAATACGGCATGCATTTTCTCACATCAATTTGACATGTTTTGTAAAAATTTTGCTGTCAGGTCATCTAGGGTCAATGAGTTAGTCGTTGTTGTTGTTATTGCGGTTTTGTGGGGCATCAACTGCAGAAGTTATACAGCGCCCATTCAATGAGTTAGTCAAGGCCAAGTTGGGTCACCCCCAGAAAAGTTCAACCAATCGTCACGCTTTAAGGGATAAATACATTTCAATACAACTCCCAGAGTTTGCTCATCTTTATGGACGAAACAAAACGCACCAGAGGATTTTCCCCGTTTTTGTTTACTTTTTATGTTTGCATATTTTCCCATTAGAGCTAAAGTCGAAGGTTCTGGCTAAAGTAAGCATTTTTACGAGAGCAAGTTGAGTTCAAAGAAGGTTTTTTTTGATCCGCTCTACCCATTATAAAAAGACAAATTGAGGAAAAATAAAAAATCGAAAGGTATGGAATATATCAATATTTGTCTAGAGCTTTTAGTTTCCGTTTTGAAAACAACCGCGAAATATTTTTGCGAACGCTTTGTGTGATGTTCACCCTGACTCAAAAATGGCAGTATCATGTCAAATGTCCTTGGCAAAACCTCAGTTGTAATCAGTCAAGCCAGGAGATATCACCGTCGATGCATAATTCAATTGAATCACTTACTGCACTTGTTACAGTTCTGTACACGTCGGTGGACGGCAGGTTCTCCTGGTGATCGCCGGCGATGGGGCGTATCCACTTCTCCCATGGTTGGCGAAGGCGTACAATGGATCATTCGATCGTACTTCTGAGATAGACCAGACGAAGAGGTTCTACAACGCACGCCTCGGAGCGGCAAGAGTAGTGGTGAAGCACGCGTTCGGCCACCTGAAGGCCTGCTGGCGTCGCCTTCTCAAAAGATCTGAACACTTCATATTCATTCCACCCATGGTGTTTGCGTGTGCTATCATTCGTAACATTATCGGGCCCGTCACATTATCGTGACCCGGTTCTGCCACGTTGGATCCAGGAGGCGAACTTACTGAAAGCGGATGCGCTCCCTCGCCTCCATGGATGCAGGCAATGGCACCGGAAAACGATCGTGATCATACCAGTGTCACGATGGATTACCCTCTAGACAATTTCTGGTCCTCCCGTATGTGAATTTGTAAGTTGACGCGACATTTGGTTGGTCGTGGTCGGTTTGTAAGCTATTCATTTTGCTTGGTGTCTACATTCGTTTTGCTGATTATTGACACTACGATACTGTACGACTGCACTGCTATACAGTCGTAACGGTAGTATCGCTGCGAGTAGCGGTGCAACGTGTCAAAACCACCAATGTTTCATGAATTAGTGTGGCAAGATTTATATTGACTTGTATTTTACACATACCTGATTGTTGGAATGGTAATGTATACAAGCATGGCATGCAGTTCCGCAGTTCAACCAGACAAAATAAAATGAACTTCCGGAAACATTCTGCATGGCCGGTCGAATCGTAAATCGATCAGTCATGTCAGCACATGGTAATTGGAGCATTCCATGATCTGCACCGACGTTCTGGTATTTGACGAAATACAATCCAGTTTGTTTAGTACTGGTTTCCTTATCAATTACCCCGACGTAGGAAATGAGTGCTTAAGTATACTTAATGACATCAGAGTTGCTTAAGACTAAAACTATATATACATACAACATGCCACCTAGAACTCCGAGTGTAGTTGGGTCACTTCGCCTGACCTGGTGACCTGACCTGAGATGACCCAGGACTAAAAATGTATGAGGATATGTGGAAAAGACCAATGAATAGCTATGCGAGGTTTGGCCGTGCTAACCCGATTAGTTTGGCACCAAATGAGGAAAAGCCGGAGGGGGAGATATCTGCCCCCGGAAGTGCGCGTGTTAACACAGATAATGCTAGCTTAGCTAAGTTATTTCAAGGTACGAAATGATGTAAGAACGAATGCTGCGCCCGTTGTAGTTGCATCAATACATTTTAAACAAATGCATTTCTGTATTGTCAGGAACAGTTGCTAAATAATTGCAATACTTACAATCACTCCAAACTCACTCAATCCTATCCGCAAAGTCCCTGATTTTTCGAATGATCCCGGTGTTTTCGAAACCCACTATGTATCCTAGTGAGGAAATTGTTGTGTTATAAACACCACATTAGTCTGATATTAACCATCTTTTCACAACTTACATAGGCAGCATGTTAACGAGATGGGGCGATAATGCACTGGGTCCGTTCCTGTTTTGTTTGGCTTACGTATAGGCACTACGACTGCCCTCCGCCACGAAGATGGAAATGTGCCGGCTGTCCACATGTCATTCAGTATCTTCAGGAGTGTTTATAAGGCTTTTGCAGACAAACGTTTGATGTCATTGTGCAATGTATCAGGACTCTCTGCGACACTCTTCAGAGTACTGGTAGCTGCAGTCAGTTCGGAAATAGAAAATGGAACGTTGTATTCAAGGAGGTTTGTGGTTGAAAGACCTTTTCATTGTGGTTGATCGACATAATTTCCTTCTCTTTGGAGTAGCTAGGGCAGGCGCGGTCGAACGATGTGTGGGGATCCTGTCCTCTGCCGCAGTTGACGCAGAATGGCACTTCTGAGGTACATTGGTCGCTACTGTGGTCTAGGGAGGCACACTTGCTACACACAGGACGATTTATACAGTATTGGTTGGTGTGCCCATATTTCTGACGTTTAAAACAACGCAATAGGTTTGGAAGAAAAAGTCGCACCTTGACCAGGATGTAACCCACTCGGATCTCAGAGAGCAAGTCAGTTGAATGGAAAGTCAGTATTACATTGTTTGTGGCGATCAGCTCTGCACCTCGTCTTGTCTTCATTTTTCTGGCTCCTATCAAGCCGAACTCAGATAGCCCATCTACTATCTCTTCCTCCGGTACATCCTTGAGATCGTAACAATTGATGATTCCGCGCGATGTATTTTTGGTTTTATGTGGTTCGATCCTCATCTGGATGCTCCGTCGACTTTCCTGTCACCTTTCCGCACACTATATACGAACTCGGTCATTCCCAGTGCGTTCTGTGCTTCTCCTACTTGTGCAAACTCTACTTCAATAGCACCATCCTTTAACTTCTCGCAACGGGTGATACTCCCAAATCTGTCGCGTCCGTCTCGCCTCTGGAAAGGGGACAATGATGAAATATTTTTGGTCAGTCCTCGGAAGATGAGTATGCGAGGAACATTATAAATATTTCTCCCGTGACGTTCCTGGTTACACACGCTCCCACCTGCGATGGGTTGGGCGATGGGTTGGGCCCTCCGGGATATCAGGACCAAAGAGGTGTGTTGGTCCCCCGTCACAACTGGCACCGTGCGACGGGGGGAGCTCAACCTCCAGGATTACCTCCAATTACCTTTACCTTCAACCTCCACGGCTACCCCGATAAAACAGAGCTGATGGTCAGGACCGGGGAAGTTGCCCTGCCTGCTCATAGTAAGGATAGTTGATGTTGTAGGGTCAGATGTGTTCATTAAGTTAAGGGTGTATTCCACCCTATTTCACATAATTTATAACTGGTGTGATGTGGTACTCGTTAAGGTGAGTCTTTAGGGCAAAAACCGGACACAATGAGCATATCTCACTGCAGAAAGGCTTAGATGAACTTGTGAAGTACCACCAGTGAATCAGCAAGAGAAGGACTTCCCAAGGAGTCCTCAAAGACTCCTTGGGAAGACAGATGAAGATTATTCACATTGGATGGCCTTCAGGTCCTCCAATATTGAATTCTGAATTCCAAACTAATGGGCATAGTACCTACTGGTAATCTTCAAGTATTACCTCTCACAATCTTAGTCAATGTCAGTTGACTGCTAGTCAGTTGTTGGTGACATCACTCCTAGTATATTTTGAACCAGGGATATTTTGAAGGAGGTGATGCAGTGTTAAAATACTGGGTTTTTGTTAGGTGTGTGATGTCAAAATGAGTACAATAGGATGTAAACATTTGTCATGAAATTAGTGTCATTTCGAATTTTTTTTGTCCCACCAGCTTGCATTAAAGCCAATGTTGTAGTTACTCCTTTACCTTATTCATTGTTTTGACATAAAGACATCAAAGATTAGTGCAACTATGAGCCACAAGGGCTCTTCTTGGTTGCACTCTGTACACTCAACCAGTTGCCCACCAAATCTGTCGACCAGCCCTGCAGGGAATACTGAAAAGCAAGCCCACTATTCTTATAATCATTGTCTATGATGTTTTAAAGGTGTTCAGTGTGCTGCTACTGACAATGGTTTCTGGCAGCTGGTTCCAGTTTTAGTATGACAGGGAGTGCTGCTCGACGGATTTGGTGGGCAACTGGTTGAGTGTACAGAGTGCAACCAAGAAGGGCCCTTGGGGCTCATAGTTGCACTAATATTTTATGTCCTCGTCTAAAACCTAAATTGGCGGTTTCAATAGTATTAACTACATCGTTCTTGCAGTCTTCAGAGGCTCCAAAAGAAATAAAACCTATCATATGAGTTATGCAATGATAGCTTCCGACTATTTCTATCTAAATAATGTAACATTAATTTAATAAATTATCAGATTCTCTGTTTATTTCACTTTTACTTACAGATAAGCAGCAGTTCCTCTGCCGTTTGTCCGTCGGCTTTGCTTGGACATACCAGCCGACCTGTGATTGGTCAAAGCATTTCTCGGCCCCGAGGGAGGACTGGGACTTACGAAAAATATCTGAAAGTTTCCACGCATCTGGCAAATAGGCGGATGCGGTTTTAATTGTCCCTATTTTCTGACATAAATGTCTGTTGCTAACAGTACAATGGACAATATTGTTAAATATATGCTTACTGCACCTACTTAAACCTGAAAAAAAACACATTTATATCTAGCTAAACGCTATTTTATATTTTATCAGCACCCCATTTTTGACGTTACTAGCGTCGCCTGATCTCGGTTCGGTACCGGACCGAACCAAGAATTGTATGGAATATGGCGGAAAGCTTCCACGCATCTGGCAAATAGGCGGATGCGGTTTTAATTATCCGTATTTTTGAACATAAATGCGTGTTGTTAACAGGATGATGGACAATATTATTACAGATATGTTTCTTGCACCTAGGTAAACCTGAAAAAAAATCATTTATATCTAGCTAAACGCTATTTTATATTTTATCAGCACCCCATTTTTGACGTTACTAGCGTCGCCTGATCTCGGTTCGGTACCGGACCGAGCCGAGAAATGCATCATAAACAGCGTAAATGACTCCATGGCTAGGTGACCTGACGTGACCTGACGTGACCGCTTCTTATTGTCTGAGGGAAGATCATCGGAAAATGCGCCGCGGGGCAGCCCAAACGGCGGCACAGTATCGGACGTCGTCCAAATGGCGGTGCGGTATCGGACGTCGTCCAAATGGCGGCACAGTATCGGACGTCGTCCAAATGGCGGTGCGGTATCGGACGTCGTCCAAACGGCGGCACAGTATCGGACGTCGTCCAAATGGCGGTGCGGTGTCGGAAGTCGTCCAAATGGCGGTGCGTTATCGGACGTCGTCCAAATGGCGGTGCGGTATCGGACGTCGTCCAAATGGCGGTGCAGTACGGGACGCTGTATTCGGCCGGTTGAGAGACAGCCAGCGGGGCGACTGGCACACACTATGTGGGGAGTTCTCTTCTGGCTGTGATTCATCTAGCTCAAACCTCGCTCGACAACATGTCCGGAACTGCAACCACCGACAGCTAACCTCCATTGGCAGGACGTACGAGCAAGCAAAATCGGCAACGATTTACCATGCCGCTTCAGTTTGAACAGTCGTCCCGTGCCGTGTCCCAGTCGTCCCGTGCCGTGTCCTAGTCGTCCCGTCCCGTCCCGTCTCAACAGTACACGCCCTAAACCCCCTCTCGACACCGTGGCAGCCAGCTGTCCAACAACACGCCTGCTCACCCCCACCGTCCAGCTCCGTCTCCGTCTCCAGCCGCGCCTCGGGCGAGCACCCCGTGCCATGTCACCCACCACACCCGGCGGAAGCCACGAGTAGCCATCCACGGTCAGAGTATATACATCTGTGGTTTTACGGCATGGTTCATTGCCAGTGAGAGCGTCAGAAATTAACCCGCGCCGTCTCGGGGTTGTTAACCGCCCTCTAAGGTTTTTCGCGGATATTGGAAGAACGGCGCGTGGCAGCGCACCAAAATTTGGCATGCCTTTTCCCACATCAATTTCGCATGTTGTGTCAAGATTTTGAGGTCAGTTCGTCTTGGTTCAACGATTTAGTTCGGATCAAGTGAGGTCACCTCCAAAAATGTTCAACCAGTCATCGCGCTTTAACGGATGAATATATTTTAATGAAACTTTCAGCGTTTGCTTATCTTTAGGGACGAAACAAAACGCACCAGAGGATTCTTTTCTTCAGTTTTTGTTTACTTATTAGTTTTGCATATTTGCCAATTAGAGCTAAAATCTAAGATTCTGGCTACAGTAAGCATTTTTTATGAGAGCAAGTTGAGTTCGAACAACGTTTTTCGATCCGCTACACCCATTAAGTAAATGAAAATTGAAGAAAATTATAAACTCAAAATTTTGAAATAAAACAAACTTGTTTTGGGTGGGGACAAATTTGATGGCTCTGGTCCATTTCGCCTCCCTTTTTTTATTCCAAGTTATTGTTTCTTCTTTCTTCCTCAAATCTCCCCAAAATGAACAACCCAGAGCCAAAAACATGATGTAAGTCGCGAAAACTTAAGTCCCCGAGTGATGTCACTCTTTTGAGAAAAACAATTCGGGGGTGGTGTCTGACTCTACTCGTCCAACGCTTTCCGATGACACCTCTCGTTTTCGTGCGGCGCTTAGTTTGGAGATCAGGGGGTTCCTTCCCCTCCCCTCGAGGCGGGGTGTGAGGATACGACCGAAAGGACGGGGAGGGTTTGTTGCAACTGCTCATCGGCTGGCGACGCTAAGCCAGCACAGTGGCAGCCGCACTAGCGGATCGCAACACGGGAACGACATCCAGCCTGACAACCGACGCTCAATGGCGACGACATCGCGCCGGAGATCAGCTGTCCTCCTGGCAGCGTTGTCAATCCATACTGATGACATCACGCGATTTGAAGAGGCAATTGCAGCCTGCCACAATCCCCACGCTCGGGTGGATGACGTCTCACGGGCTGAAGAGCTGCTAGACAATCGCGCGCCACACGGGCTGGCTGGAGGTTAGGCCGGAGTCAATAAACGCCAGTCGGGCTGAGCTGGCCGGTGGGACACCTGACGTGAAAGCAGTACAGTACCGCTGACGTGCGTGGTGTTGACCCAGAGGCGACCTCAGTGCAGTGAGCAGTGGCGTGCCGAAGGGGTGGGGAGGGGAATTGCCCCTCTGAGAGGTTTTGCGCTCCCAAAATCGCGCCGGGGTTCGGAAAAATTGGCCGGGACCTCTGCAAATTTCGCTGGGATCCAGAAAGGTTGCACCTGTATGCCTGAAAATCACATTGAAGACCCCCAAAGTCGCTTCGGATCCCTTAACCCGCACCGTCTTTCCGGTCAAATTCTCACACCCCGTCTCCGGGGTGGGGGGTGGGGGGTGGGGGTGGGGGTGAAGACCCCCTAAAATGCAAACTAAGCATCGCAAGAAAACGAAAGAGGTGTCATCGGACAGCGCTCGACGAGTAGGGTCCGGGTCCACCCTCCAAAACAATTTCCAGACAAAAGTGACGTCACCAGAGGGGCTATATTTTTACGGCTTTTCACGACTTACATTATGTTTTTGACTCTGGGGAGTTCATTTTGGGGGATATATAAAAAGTATTTGGAATTAGAAAAGGACAGCGAAATCGACCATGCCTATGATTTTTTTGGACCCCGGAAATAAATATTTTATTTTTGAAATTTTGAAATTTTGAGTTTTCAAGTTTTCTTTAATTTCCCTTTTCCAGTGGGTAGAGCAGACCGGGAAACGTTGGAAGTCAACTTGCCCTGATACAAATGCTTAGCTTAGACATAATTCTGTATTTGAACTGCAATTTGGCAAATACGCAAAAGTAATATGTAATCAAAAAATAAATTCACTCATGCGTTTTGGTGCATCAGTAAAGATAAGCAAACGCTGAAAGTTTCGTTAAATTATCCGTATCCGTTAAAGCGTGACGACTGGTTGAACTTTTTTGGAGGTGAATTCACTTGACCTGGACTAACTCGTTCACTCTAGATGACCTGACCTAAGAATTTTGAATCAGCATGTCAAACTGATGTGGGAAAAGGTATGCCAAATTTGGGCGCGCTGCCGCGTACCGTTCGTCTGCTATACGCGAAAAACCTGAGGAGGGACGGTTAAAGACCCCCCCCCACCCGAGACGGAACGGGTTAAATATGACGCTGGTGGCTCCAAAAAGTGAACCTGGGCCCCTGAAAATCATTATGTGGCCCCAAAAAAGTCGTTCCAGGCCTCTAAAGATCACACCGGGGCCCCAAAAGTCGTGTTGAGACATCTGAAAGTCACAATATTGGCCCAAATAGGTCAAGCCGGAACCCATGCAAATTATGCTGGGTGCCCACGAAGTCCGGCCGGAGACACTGAAAATGACGCTGGGGCTCCAAAAAGGCTGACCGAGACACTACAACTCATTGTTTAATACAACGAAGAATGGCTCTTAAGTGCTCCTGGGTTTTAGACATTGCGTGAGACGAAATGTACGACCCTCAATATACCAGGAGGTGCTCGAGCAAAAATATCGCTGGAGCTTCCGAAAAGAACTGGATGCCCAAAAATCATACTGAGACTCAATCGAATCGACCCGAGCATCTGAAGATTCAGAACAGTTCCAGAAATATAATTATCCAAATGGCCTTCCTACTTTGGATGGGACAATCGTCTAAAAAAACAAATTGAGCAGCCACAGTGGCGTACCAAAGGAACAAAGGTCCTCGCCCCTTTCTGAGTGGGATGGGTTCCAAAGAATATCGCTGTGGTCCACAAAAATCGCGCTGGACCACAAACAAAAATGTGTACGGGC
This sequence comes from Imbricaverruca yamaguchii, assembly GCA_034440575.1. Lineage (NCBI taxonomy): Eukaryota > Metazoa > Arthropoda > Thecostraca > Neoverrucidae > Imbricaverruca > Imbricaverruca yamaguchii. Next base: position 34,799 of record JAOTOL010000581.1, on the reverse strand, counting down.
CTGGAAATAGATACAGCGGGCCCATAAGTTCACACCGGGACAGGAAGAATAGCCCCCCCCAAAGTCACACTGGGGCCCCAGGTGCCCCGCGACTCGCGCTGGGTGCCCAAATAGTGGGCTCGGGACCCATAATTCCCGTCGAGAGCTCCCAAGATTCCGGTTGGGACATAAAAATTCCATTCCAGGCACATACAAATTGACGTTGAGGATCCCACAAATCGCATTGGGACCAGAAGAGGTCACGGCGATGCCCTTAAACATGATTCCGAAAAATGTATGTTCGAGGCAGGACAATGGCTCTGATGCTCCAGACCTAGCACCACATGCATTCAAAATTCGTGTACGGACACGAAAAAAAGAAACTGAGCTCGAGAAATCGCGGGGGGACACAAAGAATGATACCTTGCCAGAAAAACCAGCCCGTGATTTGGACTTGATAAAATTCAGAAGGGGTCCCAAAAATCGCGTTAAGCTCAAACAACTGGCTTTGTGTCTCCGGAACTACGCGCCTGAACCGGAAAAGCCGCCCCGGGACCAACAAAATATCACAGGAGCACATACAATGGTGCTGAGGGTCTATAGATATGCTGCAGTAGCCCCAACGTGAAAACAACGGGATCCCAAGAGCACAACAGGTAGCCCAAGAAGCACCGGGCCCTCCAAAGCGCATCGAATGTCGCAAAAACCGTCAGCACCTTAAAACATGCGTTGTAGCCCTAAAAGACACCGGGAGCTCAATAACACACCGGGGTCCTCAGAGCAAACTGGGGCCATGAGACTGCATGAAGACCTCAAAAACAGACTGGGACCAGGAAAAGGCAACATGGTAAACAAAAGAGGAAAAGGACCGAACGCTAAATAAACACATCGGGGTCTTCGAAAACACACCGGTACCCAGCTAAAATGATCGTCGATGCACAAAAAGTAGTAAACTCTAGAAAGAGGAACGGCCTTAAGAATGTACCGGGCCCGATAGAAAGTGTGCTAGAGCCCTATAACACACCCGTAGGCGAAATTTGAACGTGATAGGTTCCAAAAATGAACACTGAACCGGGACTTCGATTCAGCAGCCAACCTAGGATAATGTTTAGCCAAAGAGATGAGGTGCATTAGAGCTCAGCGAGAATACTTAACCACTTCTTAACCTTAACCGAAACCACCAGAAAATGTGGGAAAAATCAAGCTAAACATCGAATTTCGTTCATCAAATCTTCCTAGCGAATCCTAATATGAAGTACTCCATCACGTTAAAATTGGTGCAATAATATGATGTGACAACAATCAAGCAAAGCATGCAGGACCTAACAGAAACCGTATAATCGCACGAAGTGTGGTGATTGTGCCGAACGCGCAAGGTGGGTATGCACGTGCATGAACGTTGGCGTTGTGGCGACCGAGCGCTATGAACTGATACATCTCAAATTTGGAAATTGTACATTTTAACAATCGCCAGTATTCGGCATTTTACCACCTTCGGTAGTATAGTGGGGGAGGGGTACGACCCCCCACCCATCGCGACTCGAAACCGTGCATGTTACGAAAACGATCCAAAGGCCAAAGTTATAGATCCGGCCGAGATCTCGCGATTGGAATGCAATATGACCTTCCATGGTCAATGGTTGACCTTCCAGGTCAGGTCAAAGATCTAAAATTGATTGGTTTTCCTAAGAAAATCGTCAGTTTTATCGAAACTACTATCTAAATATGCACGAGATGGCCAGAAATACATTTATTGGGGCCTTGCGAACATAACGACATGCATACGATTTGATCGGACCAATATAGCATGCACCAAATGAGCTCAAAGCCGTGACCACAAATATCGAACTTTTTGAAAAGTGGTTCCAATTTCGAAGTCCAAAGTTCCATAGGGTAAAAATGGACGCTGAATTCGAATTCAGCACGAAAAATTACCGTAGGTCAGCTTCAAAAAGTTCGAAATGCTAAACGAGGTCAACGGAGGTCAACCGAGGTCACCGATTTCCGGAACATTATTTTTCAATGGGAACCCATCTGGGCATCTGTATTTTTCATTATATGCCCATAATTACGCTAAGTACGTAAAGGTGCGATAATCACGTACTTGTTGAAAACTGGTCGGAGGTGCTCCCCTTTATGACCTCATAACTCCGTGACCTGACATGACCTCCCAAACAAAGTTCACCAAAAGTGAAACGTTTGCCCCAGATGGTACGAAACATCTCAGAGCGATTCGTTCAGCGGTTTGGAACGAATACACAAAACCTTAGGGGGTGCCCCTATATACGGGCGAGGGTTAAGTGATTTGAACAAGAGTAAGAAAATCGTCAGTTTTATCGAAACTACTATCTAAATATGCACGAGATGGCCAAAATATATTTATTGGGGCCTTACGAACATAACGACATGTCATACGATTTGATCGGACCAATATAGCATGCACCAAATGAGGTCAAAGTCGTGACCACAAATATCCAACTTTTTGAAAAGTGGTTCCAATTTCGAAGTCTAAAGTTCCCTAGGGTAAAAATGGACGCTGAATTCGAATTCAGCACGAAAAATTACCATAGGTCAGCTACAAAAAGGTCGAAATTATAAACGAGGTCAACGGAGGTCAACCGAGGTCACCGATTTCCGGAACATTATTTTTCAATGGGAACCCATCTGGGCATCTGTATTTTTCATTATATGCCCATAATTACGCTAAGTACGTAAAGGTGCGATAAGCACGTACTTGTTGAAAATTGGTCGGAGGTGCTCCCCTTTATGACCTCATAACTCAGTGACCTGACATGACCTCCCAAACAAAGTTCACCAAAAGTGAAACGTTTGCCCCAGAGGGTACGGAACATCTCAGAACGATTCGTTCATCGGTTTGGAACGAATACACAAAAACCTTAGGGGGTGCCCCTATATACGGGCGAGGGTTAAGTGATTTCAACAAGAGTAATTTCAGAAGACTGGGGTGACTTAACAAGTGATATTAGCAAAAATCTTCCGAATATGGTGAGGGGAGTTAGGGTTGGAATTCGGTGATTCATAAACCATGATGCTATAATTATTTTGGTTAACTAACGCAAATCCTAGCTACGCCACTGTCTCAGTGACTGCGGCGTTGATCCATAGGCGACCTTAATGACCTTGGCGTTAATCCAAATGCGACCTTCGTATTGATCCATAGGCGACCGTGGTATTGATCCATATGCGATCTTGGTGACTGTGGCGTTGATCCAGACGCGACCTTTGTGACCTTGGTGTTCATCCAGAGATTATCCTGACCCAGAAGCGACCTTGGCGTTGATCCAGAGGCGACATTGACGATCTTGCTGGCATTGCGACAGGTGAACCCTGCAGCTACGCAGTTGCAGAAGCGCGCAGATTTGACCCTGCACCGACTCGTGCACGGCGTCAACTCGCTGGTGACGCCGCTGAGCCTCGCGCAACACACCACACACTTCAGGCACCCGATTAAAGAGGTGAGACATGCTGCACAACCCAGCTGGCGGGTGAGGAACACTGCAGTCTTCCCATTCACCCCGTCGAGGAGGTGAGAAACACGCCCCTCTCTATCTTCATCTCCGTGCATTTCCTGCATGATATATCAGGGGCGGATCTCGGAATCTTCATGCGCGGAGCACAAAGTCTATGGAGCTTTGTGCTGAGGATTTGTTGAGTGTACCCCCTACGCTCAGCATACCGAAGGGCTGCCTTTTACCTTGCCTTTTACCTTTGGCTGAAAAAAATCCGTTGAACGGTGGAGAGTGCACTCGAGCCTTCCTAGAGACTTTTCAATTCAGTGAGGTGCTAGGCTTGCATGGAGGGGTACATGCACCAATTGTATCTACCCCTGCGATCCGTTCGCAGCCGTCTGATGAGTATATTTCCGTCCGCAGGCGTCTGACGACTATACCTCCGTCCGCAGGCGTCTGACGAATATACCTCCGTCCGCAGGCGTCTGACGAATATACCTCCGTCCGCAGGCGTCTGACCGGGTGTATCTCCGTCCACAGCTATCTGACCGGGTGTATCTCCGTCCACAGCTATCTGACCGGGTGTATCTCCGTCCACAGCTATCTGACCGGGTGTATCTCCGTCCGACAGCTATCTGACCGGGTGTATCTCCGTCCACAGCTATCTGACCGGGTGTATCTCCGTCCACAGCTATCTGACCGGGTGTATCTCCGTCCACAGCTATCTGACCGGGTGTATCTCCGTCCACAGCTATCTGACCGGGTGTATCTACGTCCACAGCTATCTGACCGGGTGTATCTTCGTTTGCTGATGCTGAACCCGGGTATGCTGGAAGGAGGATGTTTTGCCTATCCTCATGTTTTTTTCCCCGGGTAGTTGCCGAACGCCCACGGCGATCGCTCTCAAAATTAGCATACTTTCTAACAATTTAACGGTGAAACTCTTGATGTTCGAATTTTCGTCCGATACGTCGTCACTGAACTGGACGAGGTCAAAGGCACCGGTGTCGAAGAGGTCCTTCTTGGGCACTTTTCCAAAAGCTGTCAAAATTTGGATATAACACAACATAAATGTTTGGACATCAAGGTGTAGATACTTCACGGAATACAAATACATAAGTAGTTCGGAAGACCTCAGGCCAGGTTGTGGGATCAGGTTAGGATCAAGACTAAATTTTGTCTCCCTGGTCAGCGTTTCCAGCCTAGCAGTCACATCACTTCAGACCACCTATGGCAGAGCGCATGGTCTTGTATACGTTTGCATAGCTTCAGGTCCCTGCCAGATCAGATCAGGGAAGCGTGACCAAAGATGTGTACCTGTATCCCTCTCTGCAGAAATGACAAATTGTCAAAATGTCGTTGATCGTCCCTTTCAGGCAACTAAATGACAGCACATGTTTTAACCCCGACAAGCAGGCATTACATATGTGTACGAGTGCCAAATGGACACATCGAATACTTTTGCAATCTATATTTTCATTTGAATTATGCGAGAGTTGTGGATATTCAACCCGGCGTTCCTTTCTATAGATACTTTATCAAGCTAATGACCATCCCAATCGCAAAATTTCCGTGGCGCTGCATATCTCTGATATAGCCAATAGCCATAGCCATAGCCAATCCCCTAAACAAGCAAGCGTATTGGTGTCTCTGAAAGCATCAGGTTGCTAGTATGGTTGCTTTTTCGCCCACTTCGTTTGTCTCCTTGTTAGCAGCGTTGACTGCAATGTGTTCACGTGTTGTTTATGTTCTTTTATACTGGACGCAATGTGCTGGCAGGTCACATTCAAGGATTGCTTTATATGTGATCATGGGCCCTGCCCGAACTATCATGTAATGCACACATGTCTGAAATGTGTATCCTGATAAGGAAGGTCATTTAAAACTTGACGACTTCTCTCAGGTTAACTTGTATAATCCATGCTGAATGTTTTGCAACAAATTTCTTCTGAAGGGTAGTTTTCGATGCTGAACCCGAATTCACCATTCCTTTGCACACCAAAAATGCCCATATTATAGAAGTTGGCAAGGTGTGGAAAGCATACGCCTGAAAGGTTGTGGCCTTGTCAGATCAAATGTCGCTACACAACTTGTAGTATAGTTTTTTTTAAACGCCATTTGTTATAGCGCATCTTTCCAACTCCGCTTGTCTTTACTTCATCATTTTATTGTCTGTAGTTTGGAAGCTGCTGTTCAATTGCATTCAAACGGGAAAGCCCTATTGTTTTTTCCCCACGCCTCCTATCCGTGACCGTGACCTTTCATTCGCAATTTGCTAATGCCACAGTACTCGCGAGAGACTCAGCGTACATGCATTGAGGTCTAACTGAGTGTCATTTGATTAGCAGTTATGAATTGAAAACCGGCAAAATAGACTTGTCAGACGGCAACATCCTGGTCTTCACTACTTGAACCGACCTGCAGAATCAATGGTGAGGTAGACTATTTATACCACCGAATAGATGAAGGATGGCACTACGCAACGGTGGGAATCGAGTTTCTCTGCGTCGTCCAGAACAAGTTGAAGAAGGGTAGACACCGGCCCCCGGCAGAAGTATGGACATGGCCTGCGGCAGGATTCCGCGAACTAACTGACACATCCCCCTCCCCAGGTGTCCAGATTCAGAGGCGGTGGCGGTGCGCGCAGAAACGATCTGGTCAATTGGCACTGCTTCTTCAACGCCATCTCGTGCTTCCGGCGGCGCCGCGGCGGCGCCAGTCGGTCGGCGACGTCGAACCGTCACCACCGGGCGGCCATCGCCACGCGCGTGCCCCTGCTCTGGCGCTCCGGTCAGCTGTCTTGAGGACCTGCGCCTGCGCCAGTGCCCAGCATCCGGCCACGGTGTCGCTGCGACACCTCCGGGATCGGGCGGAGCGCCAGCGGGAGGTGCGGTGATCCGGTGAGTGGTCGGCGTTGGTCCAGCATGGCAGCTTCACTGATGAAGTCGGACAGAGGGAGCTTGAAGGATCGCACAAGACATCAGAGGGGATCGGAGGATCGGACAATACATCATAGAGAGCTTGGAGGATCGCACGAGACATCAGAGGGGGATCGGAGGATCGGACATCACAGCATAGGGAGCTTGGAGGATCGGGCGAGACATCAGAGGGGGGTTGACAGACCGGGAGAGACGTAGGAGGAGTCTTCGAGGACCGAGCGATGCGTCAGCAAGGGTTTGGAGAACTGATCGTGGCGTGAGTGAACAGTGCGACAATTGGGCGCTGTGCGAGCGGCATCCTCCAAGTGTGGCCATTCTGTTAGCCGCGTGCATGTGACGCGAGGTGAGAGGCCGATCCTTTGTTTGGCGGGCAGCGGGCGATGGCGGCGGATATCAACGGAATGTGACGAGCCATGTCAGGAGAGAAACACCCTCAGGATTGAGTGGCGGACTTCCCGAGTTTGTCAGGGGGTGGATCTCAGCTTCCGGAATTGAGGGGAGGGCGAGTGGCGGGGATGCGGCGCGACGGCTTCAGCACGGCAGATGCCAAAGTGTGTGATGGTGCACTCTCACCTGAAGCTGACCTGATCACGACGGCAGGGGACGCCACGCGCCGATCCAGTCCGACGCAATGGTGTGCTTCCGGCGGCGCCGCGGCGGAATGGTGTGCTCTTGGTCTCGGCAGCGGTTGCGTCTTAGCAGGTAGCAGGTGGCAGATGTATTGTGATCTCAATGGGTTCTGCGTGCGCACCACGAATAGATGAACAATTGGATCGAGGGGTACCTTGGATGACCAGTGTAACGAGGATGACCAGAGTAGCTTATGCTGTTTGTATTGGAGCGAGGAGTGCTTATGATGCTTGAATTGTATCAAGGAGTAGCAATGCATTGAGGAGTAGCTTACAGTGGCCAGTGTAATGACGTGTGGTTTAATGACCAACACCAGCACGGATTAACAGCGTCAGAAGATAACAGCCTCAGAAGAACAGAAGATTAACAGCGTCAGAATACGCACTTGATAACAGCGCAGCAGACTACACGGAACGAGTTTTATTACTTTGGCAGGCTGACGATCGCTCCACAATGGCAATGCCACGCACACAGTAAAGGTGTGCCTGTGAACGTGCGCATGGACAATAATATGCTGGAATGCCATTAAGTTTATTCTTCGATGCGACATCCATAGACATGTACTAGACGAGAATTGGTGTCTCCCATGCTTCCTCCACCCCGTTGGTGAGAGCCATGTAAAGTGTATGGCTATTCCCTCGCTGCAGGTGGTGGTGGAGAAAAGGGGAGGAATGTCTAAAATTTCCCTTATCTTGAACTCATTTCCTCTCGTTCCCATAACAAATTCTTGCATGACAGCTTGCCACTCTTTTAGCGTTGATTCCCGACCCCTGGAAACACAGTGTGGTTGCTGGCCTTCATACTACTGGAGTTCATGGGAGGATGCTAGTTTTCATCATATTACGTTCCCTTCTTCACATTTGAAGGGATACCTTGCCTGAAAAGAGAAGGGCAACATTGTTTGCTTTTATGCTGAATATTTTTCATACGTTAATAGTGAGCTCGTTCTAAAAATATTGATAGAAAAATGCATGCCGGTCTCGCATGCTGTTTTTCTCAACTTCTGATATCAAGCGTTCGCGCATATCCAATCAGAATCCGGATTGAAGGGACGTCAAATAAATATAGGTTAACACAGCGGCTGGTAGGCCTACCCTATAAAATAGCCTTGTTCTCGATTACCGAGCATCACGCTAGGGAAGGCAGACGCCGCACTTAAGAAGTTTATAAACTATGACACGCTCTCCATCAGTGCCAACACCATATCCACCACTACGAGATCTACGAGTCTCTGAGATGAAGGACAAATGGAAAATATGTGACCGAGAAAGAGAAGGTCAGGTCAATGCTGAGGTCGAAGAAGGAAGAAGGGCTGGATATTGAGGTAGATGGCAGGACACAGCTTGGTGTAAGGAAATGACCGGCGAAGGGTTAGCATAACGCAACTGCCGAGAGAAGTTGCGTGCCCAGGATTTGGGCCAGGACGGGGGAAGTATCTGAAGAGGCCCCCCACCCCACCTGCCGTCGGCCCCCTCCCATCACTTTTTCGAAACTAATCGGATTTCGGGCGCTTGGTTTTCGAGGGGCCAGGATGTATATATATATATATATATATATATATATATATATATATATATATATATATATATATATATATATATATATTGTATTTTGGCAGTATTTTGGCAGTATATTTTCACGTTGGCATGTTTTTAACGACCACAGCATTCTTGCTTTGTTTAGCTTCTTCGTACACCTTTCCAACTCCCGGATTGTTCGTCTCTGGTCTACATTTAGGTCGTAATATAGTTGTCCGATATCATTAATTCATTCTTAACGTTTCGGTGTACTTTCACCATTTTCAAAGGATTAGTTCGGCATTCATCTCGCTATCACAGTATACACTTATTTGCAACAAAAAAAAATGGTCAGAAGTAAATCATTTCAGTAGAGCTGAAGATCACACTTATTGCTGTCACAGGCGCTTCTGGAAAGAAATGCTAATCCATGTTAACGTTACACGACGCACATAGCACACACTGTACAACTGTCCACCGTATGTAATTATCGAACAGTTAAAGCATTATGCATGCTTGCACGATCGTGACATGTGCGTGGTGTATGTTTTCGCGTGTGCACGATCAGGACACAGGGGTGTCGATTTTTGCAAAACATTGGGGGCAACGTTAAGTGACAACGCACTAGACCCCCTCCACCAAACAACTCATCGGATTTCGCCCACTATATTTTCAGATCTCAGAAATTCTTATTTTTTATTCCACGATGTGTATGTTTATGTTTATTCAGCATCCTCACCAACGGGGAAAATCGTCCCATAACTGATCAAGTCGCATAATTAAAAGAGCAGTGCACAGTACATGTCAGCATAACAGCTCTGAGTAATAGCTTGCGACTGCAGTGTCATACAGTGGGCTCGGATCTATCGTCATCGTCATCGTCATCGTCATCGTCATCGTCATCGTCATCGTCATCGTCATCGTCATCGTCATCGTCATCGTCATCGTCATCGTCATCGTCATCGTCATCGTCATCGTCATCGTCATCGTCATCGTCATCGTCATCGTCATCGTCATCGTCATCGTCATCGTCATCGTCATCGTCATCGTCATCGTCATCGTCATCGTCATCGTCATCGTCATCGTCATCGTCATCGTCATCGTCATCGTCATCGTCATCGTCATCGTCATCGTCATCGTCATCGTCATCGTCATCGTCATCGTCATCGTCATCGTCATCGTCATCGTCATCGTCATCGTCATCGTCATCGTCATCGTCACCGTCACCCTCCTCTCATTCCACACACCTACAAGCACACACCGGCTTAAATAAAAATACTTCAGCGACCAGATGCCGGCTAAAACACACCGACCTTGATGGGGTATCGGAGCACAGCAGATCTGAACGGTGGTGACGATGGGTGAAAGTATTTCCTTGTTGCTTTACATTAGGGAGGGGCGAAGCCAAAGTTGTGATGGGGCGAATTCAAGATCGGGGAATGGATACAGCTCCCACAAAAACAGAGACATCGCAAACAATGTCCTCTGATTAATCATGTGCGTTGGTGTCAGTGATAAAATATTCATATGGTGGAATATCACTTCGAATATCAATCGACATCCTTCTCAAGAGAGACACCGCTCCTTGTGCATCTTATGAAGTCCTCGCGTCTCTCCTTTCTAAAAGTATATCGTTTATATGTAGCATGTGTATGTTCTCGATAAGGAATGGTGATATACGAACATTTCGCAGTGCAATTTTAATTAAAATGATTGCCTATAATGTGATCTTGCATACAATACCAGTGTATAACATAGTTATTTTTCTCTCTATCCAGTATATAGCTCTTAAATTATGCATATCAACACAAATGATAAATGTACAGTCATAAGTAACTAAACCATTAATTAGCTCAACTTTGAGTCTGAGACATCAAAAACATTTTAAATAACACTAATTCCATGGCAAATTTCGACATCCTACCGTGCTCGTTTCGACATCTCACACCTAACGAAAAACCATTATTTTCAACCCGTTTGGTGTAGTCATTGTGATCACCGAATCTAGTCAGTCACCACACACGACACCAAGCAAACTAAAATTCACACCGGATTACGGGCATTAATCAGCGCAATCGTTCCACAAGTTGCTTTTTTAACAACAGTCTGAAGACTCCGTCCGTACCCAATGGCGCAACCAGGACCAAGAATATGACACACTAGGTACATGCCTCTCCAGTCACGGTCAAGGAGGCCGAAAAGGTCATCACAAACAAATTTCGGGAGGGCCATACGATGGTTTGAAAATAGATATGTCAGCTGTAATGGTTTCTTTGCTACAGTCGGAAATAAATTTTTGCAAGATTTTGGAAAGTGGAAATAATGGCAGAAATCAAAACAATTTTCAAATCGGCGGAATTGGTATGGTCCCCGCCCCCGTAGATCTATTATTTTGTCCGACCAATTCGCTTTTTGGGGGGCCCAGTCATATGTTAAGGCATATGGCTGGGGCCTCGACCCTGCTGGTTTTTGCGAAACTCGGTAAACTTTGGAGGGCCCGGTGTTTCTTCGGCCTCCCGTTGTGCTCTTAGGGTTCCACTGCATTTAATTGAGGCGTTTATTTTTCGTACATGTGTTGAAGCCCCAGCACAGCCTTGGCTCCTCCGGTATAATTAATCAGGATGCCAGCCCGACTTTTCTGGCTCAAGAGTGTAGTTTCGGGGGGCCCGGATAAGTTTTCTAGGTTCGACACAAATTTTCGTGACTTCTGAATTATTTCAAGTCCTAGTCCCGGCCTGATTTTTCTAGTACCAGAAGCTATATATTTGTGTCTCATGGCAATTTTTCGAGCTCCGGTACGTCCTTACTTCTGGACCGTACGCAAATTTTGAAGGCATCGTTTGGAGCTCTGGAGAGATGTTCCTGACTCGGACATATATTTTTGTTCTCGGAATCTCTCCTTTTTTTTAGAAGGCATCGGCTTACTTTTTATGGAGTTCAGGTGTGGTTTTTGTGGCCATGCTGTGTTTGCAGAGTGCAATTTGTGATGTACCAACCCAATTTTGTTGGTACTACCACCTGAGTTCTGGGTCCAGTAAGTGATATTTGTTGATATCGTCACGAGTTCTCGGGACGTGTTGTAATTAGCTGCGCCCCAGCGCGATTATGATGAACCCCAGTGCAAATTTTCGTGGGCCTGATGCAAGTTTTAAGGCGCTCGGTGTATTCACTTACAGCCCGTTGCGCAAATTCTGGGGCCCTGACGCGAATGTATCGGGCCCAGCGCGATTTTCTTGGAACCGGCGCGATTCTTGGGAGCCTACCCTTCCAGTATGCGGTGGGCGGGGTGGCATTTTTCCCTTTGGTACGCCACTGCGTCTGCTCGACGTGTTTTTTTTCTTTGTAGATGGCACCATGAAGAGTAGAAAGGCCCGTCGGATAATTTTATTTCGGGACATATTCTGAATTGTTCGGTTCTCGGGTCAATTCGATAGTCCACTTGTGATCTTGTGATCTTTGGGTTCAAGCCGATTCTTGTAGGCCCCCTCCAGGATATTTTTGTATCCCAGTCCGATCCTTCGGGTTTTCGGTGCGTTTTTTTCCAGTGCCCCAACATCATTATTTTTCCGGGACCAACGCCTTCCTAATTGTGGATCGTTGACACAATTTTTGTGTCCGCATGGTGACATTCAGGGGAGATATTGGCTCTAGGGAAGCCAGCTGCGACTTGTGAGGCTCCGGCGCGGTGTTTTGGCCCCCAGTGAGATTTTCAAAGGAAGTAACGGGAATTTGTTTTGGTCTAAGCGCGATTTTTGGCGCGTTGATCACTTGTTTGGATCTCTTGCGCGAGTTTTAATGACTACGACACGTTTTGGGGGACTCAACACGTTTTCTGGGCTTTTGGAGCCATTGTTGGGATCCCAGAGTGAATTTTCGTGTCCGGTCTGTTTTTCTTTTCCCCAGCCTAATGTTTGGGTGACCTCAACCAGACTTTTAGAGCCCCGGTGCAACCTTTCATGCCTTTAGAGTGATTTACAGGGGCCCGGGCGAGAATTATTGGCATCCCAGGCTCAGCGTGATTTTCAGGGGGTCTCGGCCCTACCGTTTGTGGCCCAGTTGTGATTTTCTTGAACCCGGGCGATAATTATTGCTATCCCAGGCTCAGCGTGATTTTCAGGGGTACCGGTCTGACCGTTTGTGGCCCAGTTGTGATTTTATGGAACCAGGCACTATTTTTGGGGGCCACGGTGATTTTCAGGGGCCCAGATGAAAGCTCTTGAGGCTCCAGTGTTATTATTAGAGGTCCCTGCGCGACTTTTGGGGACACCCAATGTGATTTTTCTGAGACCAAGCCGGATTTTTAGGGAGCATGTCGCAATTTTTTCCTGAGCTCGGCGGATTATTGTGGTCCCACAACCTATAAGGAGGGTGGGGGCAACTGCCCACAATGCTCTCCCCCATTCGGTATGCCACTGTGCAATGCAATACTGCAATATAAGAATCCAGGAGTAGTTAATCTGGTTCATCACTGATACGTGATTTCAACTCCCAAGTTCTCCAGACAGTTTGAGGAAAGTCAAATATCTGCTACATGGATCGGCAAGGATGGATGATAAGGCAACAGGGATACAATGTAATTCAGATCACAGTAGTTATGCTGCAATACATGCCTTCTTCCACAGGCTACTTTGGAGATGGATGCGCTCCTGAAGTTTTGTCAGGGTTGCAGTTGGAAGTGGATGGAGCAGCACTGTGAAGGACATGTGAAGGCAACATATGGTTCGAAGGACTTCTGCATTCAAAGGAATACACTTCTTTCATCCGCTTCAAAGATGATTCACGAAAGCACTGCGATCGATTTTAAACATTCAAAAAGAGTGAGCCACCTGCTGTTTGTGATGTTATTGAAGTGCATTTGCTGTCTTATTAGTGAACTGACAACTTATATGATGATATATTAGTATTTTAACTTCGCCTGCTTCTATCATGAAAACTTGTCATTTTCCAATGATATGAATATATGATGCAATCAGATTACATCATAAATCGTCAAAATAACTTATTATCCACAAACCGGTGTATGGATGTCGATGAATTTATCATGTTTCTTAACACAAATGGTGTAGATCTGACTTGCAAATTGACAACTGAGTAAATCTTGTCAGCCTAGGAATTCATTCCTGAAAAAATAGCAATTTCAACATGTTATTGTTCTTTGTGAAGCAATAGGTGCAATGCTCTCACCACGTGCACCATGCAGCACAAAAAGAGGGATTATTGCAGTCTAAGGTAACCACAAAATAATTTGTACACCCATTTTACCTCCATGAATAATTCAAAAGTTTCGCCCCGTTATGCTAGGCCAGGCTTTTGTTCTAAGTGTTTTTTCCTTTTAAAAAAATGTTTTTTTTTGTTCAAAAACAGTTCAAGCTAGATTAGGTTAGGAAGCATTTTACTTTGAAAATGTTTGCGAAGAAAAAATGTAAGGAAATTGTCCAGTAGAAAATAATTGTATTTCATGCATGTAAGACTAAGTAAGGATAAGTAAGTAAGATAATGTTAGGATAACTAGGATAAGTAAGATTATGTTACATCTTCTTTTTCTTTACTCTGAACATTATTCTTCATCTAATATTAATCAAATCCAAGCCCCTTTTTGAGAGTCATGTTGCCTACCTATTGAAAAGTTTGTATGTGCATAGGAAATGAGTGGCTGCATCGTATTCAGCACGTTAGTGAGAGATTACCGTAAATAAAAAATATTACCTAAAAAGCCAGGCATTATTGCAGTTTAATGTAACCTCCAGATGAGTTCTACAAACATTTTACCTCCATGAAGTATACAAAGGAGTGAGGGTTGGTTAAGTCAGGTCAGGTTTAGGCTTTGTTGTGAATTTTTTTTAAGTACGTTTAAAGCATGATAACTTTCTTTGAACTTAGCAGTGCACGGTAGTCTAGGTTAGGTTAGGTCTTTTGAAATTTGAAAAATTGAGGAAATGCCTGGAACATTTCAATAAAAACAATTCATTACCGGCATGGGAAGGTGGGCCGGGTTATGTAAGGTTATCTTGCACCTTTTTTAACTTTGTTGTTATGCTATATAACCTAACTCCACACCCATTTTGGGTGTCATTCATACTCCCCATAAAAATATGTATTTCCAGAGGATAGGACGATAAATGTACGCATTTGGGTGTTTTATTAATTTTTGGAATACATACTTTAAATGCAGTGTTTATGAATGTGACTAAGATGATGGTATCACTCATTTTCTGTGCAAATTCTTAACATGCATCCTGGAGGGGGGAGGCGAAATCCGCCCACCACTCCGGTTTGTCCTAGATAACTCCGGACTCTATCGGCTGATATACGCAATTTTTGGTGTACCTGCTAATAAATGACCGGCGCGCTGTTTAAAGTAAGAAAAATTCAAATCGAACGACATTTTTTCGGGATAGGGGTCGCTAAAGTAAAAAAAAATTCAGCGCGAGACCACAAATATCGACGATGGTGCGCTTCCCATATATTGGCAAAAAGGAAGTGTTCTTGGCAAAACTAGCGATTTGTGTGATGTACATTGTCATGCTACATTGTTTCAAAGTCATGTCAAGTCACCGAGGTCAAGTCAGGTCAAGTTCATGACAGGTTGACACACGCTCTGGAGTGGGGATGGCGAAATTCGCCAAATCCTCCGATTATTCGTACATAACTCCATATTGTATCGGCCAGTATATTGGCAAAAGGGAAGTGTTCTTGACAACACTAGCGACTTGTTTGATGCATATTGTTATGCTATATAATTTAAAAGTCATGTTAGGTCGCCGAGGTCAAGTCAGGTCAAGTTCATGACAGGCTATTGGAACCAAACTTGGTCAACTGGAATGTGTCATAAATGCAAATGACTGTCATGCGATTGATATCACTTTACATGTTAATCCCTACACATCCCGAAATCTACTATTTGTCATTGTGTGGCTACGCGTTTCCATACTTTATTCATGTATTTCACCCCTTTCTTTGCGAAACCGATTGTGCCGAGCCGCCCAAGGGAGCAGTCGGGTTGGGAGCCCGGTTCCGGTAATTGGGGCAGGCAATAACCTAATAAAGTGTTCCTATATAAGTGACCTGAGGTCAAATGGAGGATCTGACATCTGCATTCCATCGTTAGTAATGTCCAAAACATCATTAATGCCAATTTTGGAGCATTTAAACACAATCACAGCGATCCATAACAATGACAAGCCAAGCCACGCAAAACCAGAAAATTTTGCAATTTTGACCTGATTTGACCTCCAAGATATTGACCTCCAAGATATGGTCATGAACTTTGCACACAATAGAGTTCACTATCGTGCTCATTCACCTGCGAATTTTGTTGCTCTAGCCCTCATAGGAGCTGAGCTAACCTAACCTAACTTCAGTCTAACCTGCCTTTGGAGAAAACAATTATAAAAACAAAACTGGGAAAATCAGTCAATTCATTTCCTTGAAATTAATCAAATAGAAAACCTAACCAAACCAGCCTAACCTGAAATGTTGTGTTTTAAGGTGGTAACAAGGCAAGTTTATACACACCTTTGCCTCCATAACGCAAACAATTGGCTAGGTTTAGTTGGGTCAGGTTAGTTTGGGTGTTTTAATTTTGATTTTTTGTTGCGAAAATATCCATAAAATTTAACAGAAAATGAGGTTTATCGTCAAAAATAGCTTATGTTAGATTAGGTAAGGTTGGGTTTGGTTTTTCTATTTTGAAAAAGGAGAAAATAAATTGACGGAAATTTTGAAAATGTTATGCATTGGTTTTATTTTCTGAAAAGAGATGTAGGTTAGGTTATGTTGCATTTTTGTTTTATTAAAAAACATTTATTTCATCCTGTCACGGTATTGAAAGACCTTTTGTGATATTTAGCTCACAAACCTGAAAAGCAGGCATTTGTGCAGAACATGAGTGGTCCCATCATCTTAGTCACATTCAGAAACATTACATTCAAATGATAAATTCCAAGAATTTATAAAACACCTCAAAACACAAATTTGCCAGAATGATTGGTCGCAGCACGTTCATCATATACCTAAGCATTGCATTATAAAATATAATACATCAGAAATTACCTTAAGCTGTGCCAACCACTGACGGAAATGCAACATTGGGTGCCCCAATCCTGGGCAGAAAGAGCACGAAGAGCAATGGAATTAAAATATTAATAAAAGCAAAGTAAAAACAGCTTTTCTTGAAGACAATTATGGTAGCTATGTGGTATTAACATATAAACCCTGAGCGCAAATCAGAAAAAAAGGCATGGACTAGACTTGTTGAAGGTTACCTACCAACTTTTTCAGCTACTGTTCCTAAACTGCATCACAAATGTCAACTCCCAAATCTGAACTTGAGGTTGTGATTCTATGACTGAACATATATGAGAGGTGGGGAGTCAATCCACTATCCAATCCAATCTTTGGATACCATGATTTGGAATTTGAAGAACGTGATTGTGGTTTTCATGCGCACTATTCAGTCTACTAAGTCTCTCCAGATATTTGGTGATGGGGTTTGACTTTGTATAACTATAGGGTTCGTGCAGAGGGTCTTGTAAGCTACGGTTTAGTATCCTATTGCTTTCTTCAAGAATAGTGATTATAATACGGTGCGCATGCAGCTTTTAGCCGACCTTTTCTTTCATGGTATCATGAACTGGCAGATATGTTCGGCTCACATGCGCCTATTGTTTGTTCAGGTTCAGGCTGGTCTTCCCCATATTATTATTGAATATATGCACATTGTCATTGGGCATTTAGGTAGTACCTAGGCAAATATCAAGCTTATGATGTGATTCGTTGCCTGTTGAATATATACACTTTGTAATATCCACAATCTCAATACCTGACCGCTGTTGACTGACATGGATTGTGTGCATGCTTGACAATGTTCATGTCTGGAAATTAAGAATGATATGAATCCAAATCAAGCTCCATATGCATGTACTTTCGCTAATGGTCGTGTGTGCAAGCATCATGACAGTGCAATTGTTTTCTAGTGGCTTTGCAGATTATGTCAGACAATCTGGTGTTAAATGCATGAACATCAGTTAATCTCAAGATTTTATGATGGAAGTTATGCTTGCAAAGTGGAAGAAAATCCAACTCCTATTTGTTTTTTAAACAATTTTCAATTTTATCGCAAGAGGTGGAGTGTCAATCCATTATCCAATCCAAACATTTCATTTCAGTACAAAATGTGCTGGTTGGCGTTAACTAAGTTTTCTAAGTAGCATGTCATTTTCGATTTTTCCTTTAGCCTTCCTATCAGCACAAAAATGTAATTGATTATTGGGGGCCCGAAATCAACATTGAGGGGGCCAAGATAAACATTTGTGGGAACATGGTCCCACAAAATGATACAAATAGACGCCCCTGCCATGGCTGTACAGTTCAAACTGGAATGTCATCTGATCCGCTTATGCACATTTGTGTTTGTCCGCAGAATACGAGTGCTCGAGCCCATGCTAAAATAAAATGCCAAACGTCGCGATCTTGTCGAACTTTGCCATCCCATTCTAAATGTTCGCTGGAGAGAACTGGACAAATTTATAATTAACCTGGTAAGCTGAAGACAAATATGTTTGCTTGTAGAAAAAGCAAAAATGAAAGTGATCATAGCGCATGATTTCAGAGAAGTTTTCCGCAACCAAGTTGCTGTCATTCCCCAAGAAAATTTTTTTTTTTTTGTCCCGCCGCCCCGCGGGGGGGGGGGTAAAAAAAAAGGGGGGGGGATTAAAACCCCAAAAAAAAAACCCAAGAGGTATTTTGAAGAACTTCAGTACCCCTGATTTTTTACTCACTGGCAGCTGACAATTTGACAATTATAATGCTAAGCATGGATAATTGTGCTGTGTTTTGCTCCCTACTTTGTGCCATGGCATACTATTTACAAAGATACATGTTTTACATCATTTTTCATAGCTTGCATTTGAGTCGCAAGACCCAAGTGACTCATTGTAATTTGAATGACAGTCTCATGATTCAACTAATTTTGTATAGAAAGATGTGATTCAACTCACAACCCAAGATATATTTTGTGGAAAAAACTTGATTCAACTTGTGACTCATGAAAAAAGATTGATCCATGAGTTAATTCTCGATTCAACTTGAGCTGAGCACAAGTGTGAGTGGCGGTGTGTACAAACATGAGTATAACAATGGAATTGTTGTTTAGTGGCATAGCAATTTTTTTTAAAGGCCATCTCATTTATAATCCATCAGCATCTGCTAATCTCAGCATTTTATGATGCAAGTTGTACTTCCACAGCAGAGGGAAATCCAGTTATTTTGCTGTTTTTTTTTCTCTCACAATATTCAATTATATGGCAAAAGGTGGAAAGTCAGTCCACTGTCTAAACCTAATCTGTTTCTTTACGGTACAAATTACTCTGGTTAACATAAACTAAGTTTTCTATATATCATGGTGTTTTCTTCTTTTTTTCACTTAGCTTTCTTATGAAAATAAAACATCATGGCTTATTGGGGAACCCAAATCAACATTGGTGGGACCATGGTCCCCACAAAAGGATACAAATCGACGCCCCTGTCAGGACATGTTCTTGTTCCCGGATTAAAATTTCCTTGAGACGAGACTTCCCTTGTCCGATATTGCTCTGAGGATTACGGTTATGTGTGTCAGAGCTGTTCCTGTTAGTCGCTCTTTGTGTTCTTGGAGCGTGTGTTTCGATGGTGCTCCCTCCTGTAGGTGCATCGTGAGAGGGCGAGATGGGGTTGTTGGCGTCATATCGATGTGATCTACGCGGCGAAGTCTACAATCTTCGTGAAGGCATGATACTTTGTAGATTAGTTTTTCATTTGTAGTCCAGCGATCCAGGCTAAATGAAGAGCAGAGACGAACAATCCGGGAGTTCGAAAGATGTACGAAGAAGCTAATCAAAGCAACAATATAAATATATATATATATATATATATATATATATATATATATATATATATATATATATATATATATATATATATATATATATGTATATATATATATATATATATATATATATTATATATATATATATATATATATATATATATATATATATATATATATATATTTATATATATATATATATATATATATATATTATATACGTATATATATATATATATACATATAAATATTGCGGTTGACAACAACCAAGAACATAATACCTATTACGGAAAGCAAAGGGACATTAACACATCGTTAATAAAGGTATGCATTTTACTACCTGGAGTAAAAATGTCCATACACATAATTCATTTTCTTTGTTACCCACTACGTTCAGGCATCGTTAAATAGGCAGGATGTTCATGATAACATTGGGACCCACATTGATGTGCATTTTCAGCACAGTCATACTTTGCAGTGGGGAGAAATAAATGCAAGATTTAGGGACAGGGGAAGGACTGCCAACATGCCTGACAGGCTATGCCCAACATACAGCATTCTGCTTTTTCTTTTTGCTTAACCGGTGTCACCTGGATCAGGGACGAAGCACTGCTGGAGCGGTCGTCATTACAGCTGTTTCTGGGCTGTCTGATTCGTTATCAATGGAGCGACAAGAGTTGGTGGAGCAGCTGTCGTCAGACCATTGGGACAGCTGTGGCCGCTTTAGCAGTCGTCACCGCTAGGACGGCTGTGGAAGTTGGGGCGTCCGTGGCCAAAAGGGCGGCCGCCGGCACTGAGATGGTGGTGGGTGACCTTCCCCACAACTTGACAGCATTGAAGGCTCTCAAGGATGTCTTATCTCCGAGGCAGACCCTCAGTATTTTTCACACACATCGCCAGTTCCGAAGGACTCACTTAGTTCACAGGTGGCCCCGATCCCTCAGGTGCCCATCCCGAAGCTCAGGAGCATTCCAGTGCAGTCCTGTCTGACTCTTAGGGTACCTGTTCTTTCGTGATTAGCCATTCCCACCTTGCATGGGCCATTCCCGGTCCTCGGCAAACCTGTGTAGCCTTCAGGGGATTCCTGCAGCTCAGAGGTAGGCCTCACAATTTCTTGCAAGCATCGCCAGCTCTCGGAAGTCTCCTTGGCTCTTAGGTCGCTTTGATCATCCACCAGTGTTCATCGCAAGCCTTGTGACCAGTGACAACCTTGTGTCGCTAGCTGTACTGTCTTGATGCATTTAGCCGAACGCGTGGCAACTTCACGGCCCCGAACAAGGGTCACTCGGGAGTGTCACGCTCCGACCGCGCACCGCGGAACTCACACGAAGCGCACCCAGCAATATCCCGGCCGCCTGGTCTGGCGGTGTCCCTTCATATTTCACGTGCTGTGTCCGCTACCTAGATGTCGCCCCACAACACCACTATGCTAGCCTTTTGGCCGGTGTTCCAACAGTCCGGTCCGCTCTAACTCTCAGAGGGACTATCCTAGCTCTCGACAGTCTTTCGGAATAGCAGGGACATCCTAGCTCTGAACTGGCTCTCAGTATTCCCCACAACCATCGCCAGCCCAAATGGGTTCTCCTTTGATCTCAGGGAGTTCCATTTGCATCATATGAGACACCCTCGAAGCCTCTGCGGAATCCCAGTCCAGTCCCCTCTAGCGCTCAGTGATCTTTCTTAATTGTCCGTGGCACTCCCCAGCTTTTGGGGACCTTTCCATTCATTGACAGCTTTTCTAACTTCATGGACTTTCTAGCCCTGACTCTGGCCTTCAGTATTTCTCATAACCGTCTTTAGCCTCGGGAACTCTCTTTGGCACTGAGGGGATCTGTCAGTCTTCAAGGGCGCTCTGAAGTTGCTAAGGGCCCTAACTAGTTATCGTATGGAGAACAGCAAAACGCCGTGAAATCGAAGACAAGAGGAAGGAAAGAGTAGAGGACTTGAGCAAAACAGGGGAAGACAAGGCAAAGAGCAGTGGAAGAGCGCCAAAGGAAACAGTCCGGTAGAGGCGGGGCTGGACGAGTGGCTAGAGTGCGGAACACTGGATACGAGGGTCCCGGGTTCAACGCTGGTATCATTCGAAATACTTTCCAATCCCACTGCCCACCGGCGAAACAGTGTGAGCCGTGCTATTAGCCGTGACTATGCACAAGGTACGTCGTAAACCACCCGATGACCACAAATAAGCAGTAGGGTAGAGGACAGGGTACGCTAGGAATGAGGGAAAAGTCAATAAGGGGCAAGGCAACAGGGAGGGAACGACAAGAGGCACGGCGACAGGAAATACGGTACGACAAGGCACGTATTGCTGCAAGCACAACAGGCACAGGCAGGGCACAGCAGAGGGTAAATATATTGAGCTGAACGAACACTGAAAATACCACGTTTGTTGATGTTCTTATTTAGAAACTTTTAGTGGACGGCCCTCTCCTCATGTGTGGGCGGGAGAGGGGATGGAAAGGGAGCGAAAATTTGCCCCCACCCCGACTCCCGGGAGAAGGCACGATTTCGCATAGAGATAGTAACAACGGAAAACGGAGCTCGGTAGCGCGCTGCCCGCTACCAAGCAGCATCGGGACGACCCGGCCACCTCCGGCTCGGCTCCGGTTGGGGAGGCTATCGCGTCTCCTCCCCAACCGGAGCCGAGCGGAGACCCAGAGACGCCATCTTGCCAGGAGTCACGTGAGACGGACGACTCGGCTGCCCGCCGCCGTCCCACGGGCAGCTGCGAGTGCGTTCTCGCCATTACTACCACGGATGCAGATACACACCGCCGAACTACTCCGATAGAATACGAGGTCTATCACGCCCAATTGGACAGAATTCAAGGAATATATCATCCAAAGTAGCCCGTTGATAGTCGCCGTTCAAGAGGCTAGAAGGCGCCTGGAAGAACACTACGATTTTAGCATGTTTTACTACACCCTTTACACAAATCGAGGAGACTGTGTACCGTGGCAGGGTGCGGCCTTACCAGTCTCCGACAACCTTCTCCACCGCCAGACAAATTTTCAAGAATCTCAATTTTATCACAATCCCCACTCTTAAATTTTTATTTGGGGGGGGGGGGGGGAGGCGGTTGAAGACCCCACTCTGAAATCCAAACTAAGCATCGCACGAAAACGAAAGAGGTGTCATCGGAAAGCGCTCGACGAGTACGGTCCGGTTCAGCCCCAAAGGGAAATTTTATCCGAAAAGTGACGTCACCAGGAGGGCTAGATTTTCACGACTTTTCACGACTTACATTATTTATTGTTTTGACTCTGGGGAGTTCATTTTGGGGCATATATAAAAAACAAAATTTATTTCGAATGAGAAAATGGCAGCGAAATCGACCAGGGCTACAATATTTTTGGCCCCCCCAAAATACAACTTATTTTTTTCAAAATTTCAAAATTTGAGTTTTCAACTTTTCTTTAATTTTCCTTTTCCAATGGGTAGAGCAGACCGAGAAACGTTGTTGGAAGTCAACTTGCCCTTATAAAAATGCTTAGTTTAGCAAGAATCCTGCATTTGAACTGCAATATGGCAAATACGCAAAATTTGTATGTAGTCAAAAACGAAAAAAGTAAAAATTCAACTTGTACGTTTTGTCGCATCTGTAAAGATAAGCAGACGCTGAAAGTTTCATTTAAATATCTGTATCCGTTAAAGCGTGACGACTGGTTGAACTTTTTTGGAGGTGACCTCACTTGACCTTGACTAACTCGTTGACCCGAGATAACCTGACCTAAAGTTGTTTAATCAGCATGTCAAATTGATGTGGAAAAGGGTATGCCAAATTTGGGCGCGCTGCCGCGCGCCGGTCGTCCGCTATCCGCGAAAAACCTGAGGGGGGCTGTTGAAGATCCCCACCCCCCGAGACGGGACGGGTTAGCACCCACAACATGCTATTCTCAGATTGCCGAACGCCCGCGCACAGCACAGACTCTGCACCGTGGAACCCATGTGCATTGGGCTCTCCCTTATCTCGAATCCAATTTTTTTTTCTGGTGGCACGATCAACCAGACCCATTTTTAGGGACCACTTCCTCGTTCGCTACTCCTCAACCGCGAACATTTCACCGTTCAGCGACACTAGCGCCACGCATCGGACGAAGCGTAAGCTAAGATGCTAACATCCATGCATTTATTAAAAAATACGCAATCGAAGGCATTGTTGAAAAACGTGTGGCAGAAAAGTAATGTATTCCATTACAGTTTATTTCAGGTACGACAAGGTTATGATCACTTAATCCCAGGTTTGCAGGTGCATCTAAAAGGAGGTTGTGGCTTCAGATAGACACAAATGATGCAAATGGTACAAAGTCATCATGGCAAAATATTCTAGTGGCCCCAGGGGCGGGTAAAAATGGTTTGTTAGGTGTGGGATGTAAAGGGCAGAGGATGCAAATTGCCATGGTGTCAATTAAAATGTTTTTATATCTTCAGACTCAAATTTGAGCCAATGGTGTAGGCACACGTCACATATATTTGCTTGAGATTCATTATTTAGGAAGAGCTATATTCGGGACAGGGAGACAGTTACCATGCATAAACTGGTACGTACCCATATCACATCATAGTTAATCTTACCGAAGTTGCTTTCGAAATGTTCGTGCATCAGTTCCTTATAGGTGCATTAACATGATATAAGCGAGATACTGTTAAAGAACACGAAGACTTCATAAACACGCATCAGAAGCAGGATGTCGGTACTTCTGGAGAAGGATGTCGATGAGTGTTCAGAAAGTGGTATTTTCCACCCTATTTTACGAATAATTAACACGCCCAGGGGTCAGTACAGGGCCATTACTGTTCATTATATTGTAAATAACATTGAAAGTAGCCTAAGCAGTAAAGTTGAAATTGCAGATGATTGAAGGTCTTTAGGGCAATAACAGGTCAGGATGAGCATATCCGCCAAAAAGACAGACGAACTGTGAAGTGGTCCAAAGAATGGCAAATGAAATTAACTTGATAAGTCAAATCATGCATGTAGGTAAGCAGCATATGAAGGCTCCATACTGATGGGTGGCCAAGTTCTATCAGTGACTCAACAGGAAGGATTTAGGTGTTATTCTAAACACAAAACTGGGGCATCAGAACAGACCAAGGAAGCCAGGAAGAAGCACGAGAATGCTCGGGCAATAAATAGGAATGTATCAACAGAAGTGAGGAGTAATCAGGAAGCTTACGTGCATACGTCAGGCCACATTTGGATACTGCATCCAAGCTTGGTCTCCTAGCTATGAAAAAATTGTTGGCTTTTAGAGAGAGTACAAAAGGGCACAAAATGGTTAATGGCATAAGTAACCGGCATATGAGGAAGATGAGATATGTTTTCACTAGATATAGAAGGCGAGGGTCATCGAGGTCTTTAAATTTGTCAATGGTCGGAGAGGGGTACCTGGGAATGTTGAATTTAACAGAAATGATGCAATTAGAGGTCATAAATTCAAAAATAAAATAACCACAGCAGAACAAGGTAAGGCAAACTTCCACCAACAGGGTAGTGGAACACGGAACCAGCGCCAGAAAACATCGTCGTAGCAGCACTGAACATCTTTAAAAACAGCATAGACAATCATTATAAGAGTAGGGGCTTGTTTTTCAGTATTACAGGGAGGCTGATTAGCAGATTTGGTGGGCAACTGGTTCAGTGTCAGAGTGCAACCAAGAAGAGCCCTGTGGCTCATAGTTGCACAATCTTATGTCTTTATGTTTGTTTCACCCTTACTCGCTCGATTTCTGGACCGTCATTTTACTGCTGAAGATGAGATCATTATTTCGTGTTCCAGCGGTGGACATCTGATTAGTTTTCCGACATTTCATTGCCCTGTTGAAAAATCATGACATGGGGTGATAATGCAGTTAATTACGTGATGGTAATTAACTGGACATTGTTGACTGATGCTAATTTCACCAGCGTGGCCCAAGCTTGTGGACTGTCACTTTGCCGCCGAAAAAAGTAATGTAAAATTCGTTCGCGAACATCTGACCAGTTAGGTTAGGTTGCATTGGCTCCCATTGCATTGCCTTATAAAAAAGCATTGCATCGGACAATAGTGCAGTTCATTATCCGTCCACTGACGTTAACTTCGTCATCCTGCATCAAGTGATTAAGACATTATAATTATAAGCGTCTTGATATTTGAAGGAAATGTGGGTTTTTACCCCAATGTCCCCACCTACATCGCGCATGAAGAACAATATATATCATGCTTGAACACCCAGCCCATTCAAATTACTATTACATTTTACCTTGCTGGGAAGTTCGCAAAGTGGACTAAACGTCTTTCACCTGGGAAATCGAAATAATGGGCTGCATCTCCTCCAGTGGTGTAATCTACCAGGATCGGGTGTGGGAAGGCAGGGGCATATGTCCCCAATTCCTAAAAAGTGGCGATTTGTCCCCCTCGTTTCTTTCGTGTCCCCCTAAGCCACAGCTAATGAAATGCCTGTGCATAACCATCGCAAATGTCTACTTAATCGTTTATAACGTGACAATATATATGCAAGAGAATCACCAATAACAGCAGAAGCCGATCTAGCCAATAAACGGGCTTCACAGGCTATCTTCGTCACACAATCTCCTAGTGGTAAACCAGCAAGCGTCATAATTTTCTGCTTCCATGCTATTCTTGAATAACACACATCTTGACCATCTTCTGCTTTCGCTTGGGTTGATAATTGTACTTTGCGAGGCACCAAATGTGCATTATCACAAAACTGTATACGTCTTAGGTTGCATTCCCTTGCGTATATATCGATATATCATGAAGAAAAAAACTTTATCCGCTGGTGTCTTGGTCAGCCTAAAGCATGTACGTCAAGTCAACGCCGCATTCGTATTCGGCGACGAGGTCGCCCGAGGACGTATTTGTATTGGTATTGGCATTCAGCGACGGGTTTATGATCGTTCAAATCAATCACCACAAATGCTTCCTCCCGTACTGAACACGCTGTAAGCAACTAAATAAGTATCACATGACTACTTGGCCGGCCAAGGTCCAGCGCAAGACGGTTTCTCTAGTAGCCTTGAATTTTGTAGTTTTCATCAAAGCCTACCCGAATCAAACGACAGCTTGTTGTCAACCCTCGTGGACCATTCCAAACGAGGACATATCAAGGTCAAACTTCAAGGTCAAAGGTTAGCTTGATTTATCAGGTTGCGATATTGAGGCGAAAGCTAACGAACACGAGGTTCGGTCGCTAACGCTTCAAGTTGCATCGAATTCGCGTCCTTCGATGTGGCTTTTTATGCGGTGTCTGAAACTGGAGTAATTGAATTATTTTTAAAAAGGTAAAAGGTCAAGCTGATCCTTCGGTCCCCTGGTATCTTTTTCGTTTTCGCTCAAACACACCGAAATTTGATATCAAGCGGTAGTCCGGGTGAACAATCGAGTACGACAATATATCGGCGATCAAAAGTCAAGCTATTTTTGTTTTTGTTTTGGTCACCCTTTTTCCCGTTTTCGCCCAAGAATACCCGGATCTACTATCAAGCCCTTGTTGAACATTTTGAAACTGGGGTATATCAAGGTCAAACTTCAAGGCCAAAATCTAATTGGATTTTGTTCGAAGTCCTCGCAATTTGTCTCTATGGGTTCAACTTGCACCATTTGGGTCTCGTTCTACGTAGCTTGTTGTGCCATATTATGAAGGTAAGACATCGAACTAATTTCGTAGGTCGACGGTCAAGCTAATTTCCTCGATCGCCTCACATCTTTCCTTCGCCCCAACCTACCCACGTCCGGGATCAAGCAATAGCTCGTAGTGAACGCCGAGCAACATTTTAAAACCGGAACATGCCAATGCCGAACCACAAGATGAAGGACTGACTAAATTGTTCGAAGATCTGGCGCAACGTCCCTATGGCTTAAATATTCATAAATTGTAAATTGTTCGATGTGCCGTGAAGTACCCTGTGAAGTTGTTTAGGAATCAAATCAATTTTCGAAGTTAAAAAATCGAAGTCGTTTCTTCGGTCGCCTCGCGTTTCTTCGCCTTCTGCTAAAGCTACCCATATTTCGTTTCAAGATATAGTCCGTGGACAACTCTCAAGTAAATTTCGAACCGGGACGTGCTAGGTCAAAACTTAAGGTAATAAGTTGTCTTCAATGTTTGGCAGTCTTCGCATTTCGTGGCTATGGCTTCAGTTTGCATAATGTGGGTTTATCTCACGTGGCTTACCGTACGGCATTAGAAAGTTGGGATGTCGAAATATTTTTGAAAGTGGCGAAGGTTCGGTGTGTGCACAATGATTGATGTGCAATGACTGAATGTAATAGGAATAAGAGATGCGAATATGCTCTTGCGGGAAACGTTCCTATATCAGGCACTCATATCCTATGCGACTAGGAGATCCCGAAGAAATCCATCATAACCTGCTTGGACGGCGCTCGCATTGTTGGTTTTATTTTGCACTGCCACATTGCTGTTCTGGGTATACACAATATTAAACCGTTTGTTGCAGTTATCCGCATTCCTCTTAATGGCTCAAGGGAGGTTATCAAATTTGCATGAGGAGCCACGCGTGAATGAGCATGATTTTATAGCTAGCCAGAGTTCATAACCACGAGAGAGCAATGTTGTAATCAGGAATGGATCCAGAAATTGCCATGGGGGCACTTGACTGGAGGAGCGCCCTTCTTTTGGAGAGGCGCCACCACGAAAGTACTTGGAGTGGCGCCTCGCACCGAAAACAAATTCGAGGCGGGAGTACAATTTGGCTTCCCGGAGTGGTGCCATTCCTTCCAAGGGGCGCTATTTTTATGAGAGGGATGCCTCTGGTTGACAAATTCAAGGGACACATTGGAACATTCTCAGAGGGCGTCTTTTCCCGGGCGAAGGACACCACCTTCCATGGGGGATGTGTGTATGCCCCCAGTTCTACACCCATAAACCGCCCGTGGTTGGCAAAACGTTTTGCTAATTTCTGCCACATGATAGTCTTGTGCCATATTTGACGTATGGAATACTTCGTATGGGGGTTCGCTGGACAAATTCGATTCATTTAATTCCATGATTAATTTTCTTCTTGTCACATTTTCTGGTGATTACGAAATCCGGATACACATTGAGTCTTGATGCACATCATCTTTTTGGTTGCATACGTTCCCAGATTGACTACCAAACCGAGGCACTAGCTGGGTGTTATTTTTCTGAACAGTTGCGGTTTTTTTCGCTCTACGGATACACGTTAGGTCTCAAGCCAATTGTTTTTACGGGCCCAGTACATTACTGAGAACAGACGTTAATAAAAGAGTTTTGTCGCTTTTCTGTTGTGCACCGACGGTATTTTTTTAAAGCATCGGCGCGTTTTCGAAGACCCCGGTGTGTTTATTTAGTGCGGGGCCTGTTGTTCATTTCACAGGACCATGCCGCTTTTTGAGGGACCCAGCCGGTTGCATTCATTGCATTATAACGCAGTGCTGTGACTGTTTGTTAATATTTATTCCATGGTTTCTTGATATTGTTGAATTCATAACAATTTCGGTCCGCTCTGCCGATAGCTTAGCCCGCGGCCGATTGGTGGCGCTAGTTTCGCCTTCCGACGGCCGGCGGCTAATGTCGGCTCTTGAAGCGTAACGTTTTCTGCTGAAAAAGATAAATCCGCAGCTGTAAACTGCAATGTTTCAAGGTTGCACAAGAAACCACTCCCCGCTGCTTACACTACCTTCTCAAACCACAGAGGCATTTATGTCATGGAGACACCTCTCATATGCATATGCGTGATACATTTGCTGGTTCGTGCAGTATACACATAGGGCTCTCTGAGCTGGATTTGACATTGGAGGTCTAGCTCTTTTCAGTGACTAAGGTTCCAAACTCACACGTCCTAGATGGAGGGGCATGGACAGTGACCTACCTAGAATTTGCGTCGAGGACAAAAGGATTTGGAGGGTGCCCAATTAATTTTAAGAAAAGAAACCCGTAGAAAAGCTGAAAAGTAATTACAAAATAGACGCGGGCTTCGAGCAGTATTAGTCGACAGTACCCATGGTTATTTTATGTTAGTGTAAGTAGTAGTGAATTCATTTTACACTGCAATGGGCCCAATCTACCACCATCATTTTTATATTAGTGGATTTCAATCCCCTCCTTCGTGTTGAAATGTTTCAGAACTGATAGCAAGTTTTCGAGCACCGCAATGTTCTTTTAGTTAATGCGCGTTCTTCTTTTACTCCACTAGAGTTTCCCGGTCCAGGTGTTTTTTTTTCGTGGCACTTCCTGAATTGCTGGTAGGCTGCGCCACTTCAGCAGTGCATTGCATGACAGCAGTGCATTGCAGTCTACAGTATTCACCACTGGCCAGCGTCTCAGCCGTAAATATTCGCCTGTGTGGTCGACACGTGGTCATTTGTCATGCAGTCAAACAATGAGGAACACGGGTCTACGCTGTTAACGCCTTGCCTTCCTCGGTCGGCCAAACAACATTTACACTTCAGCGGGCAGTCCACCACTGGAGCCCTGCAGACAAGCGGCATTTGATCGCTGTGGATGTCGGATATCCTACTGAACTTGTGCTATAGATTGGATGTTACAGTCTGGTTCCAAAATTTGTTTTTCACTCGAATTTCGGTCTCGTGCGAAGTGTTAAAAAAGAACGACGTCAAAATAATTTTCCAAGCACCGTTTAGCAGTTTATAAAGTTGGCATAGAGGACTGCCTGAAATGGCCGCCGCTACAATTCCGGTTTCTCAACGGCGCCCGAGGGCGCCACCGATCCGAGAAGGGGTGGGAGTGGAGCTGCCGGGCCAATCGGGCGAACAACCACTAGTGGTAGTAATCGACTAGTCCGGCCAACAACGATCTAGTGGTTCGGGTGTCTGACGTCAGCCGGGGGCGGAGTTTCCCGAAGGTGTGTCTTGGAAAGGATAACTACGGACAGCTGGGGAGGGCAGGAGGGGACCTGAGATGGCGGGCAGCTATTTTGTTCGATCTCCGGTACAATACCAAGTCCTATCAAGCCATATATGACACCCAATGGACGCAAATGCTTCGATGCTCCCAATGGACGGAACATGCAGGAATTAATTAAAGACCATGTGGCATGTACGAATGATTGTTGTTTCGGTGAACCAACATCAAGATTACCTGGAGACATACACACGCCCTTTCCCAGTTCCATTATCCGACCCCCTTCCCTGTCTCCAATATAGATCCACTTCCCAGGTCACCTCCACCGGCCCCGTTTCGCCCCATACCCGGTACCATCGTCAATCTACATTTCACTGCCATTCCCATGACGACACTGATCTGTCATTCCCATGACGACAATGATCTGTATACTCGCCTGCGGTGAACTACTCCATGAAACCATCAATTGTGGCTGGCCGACAGGAACTTGAAGTGTGCCGCGTCCGTAAAGTACTCATATTCGCATTCAGCACACGCCACCGCTTGTACCCTTATCAACTTATTGTCCATGGTCAAACCGGTCTCGCTGTTTACGAATCTGAACTTGGTTTTGTATTAACTGTAGTCGTTTGACCTCGACGGAATACAATGTCAATGTCAACCACCAGGACAGCTTTAACTTCCGAATGAGGGCGAGAACATACATGTAATCGTTATGATGCTCTCGCAAGATGCAGCACATGGAGGTGTTCATCTTTTCATCGCACATTGTGGCAAGTTAAGGTCAATCACGAATGTAAAAAATGCCATAGAATGATGGGGACAGTCATAGCTCCCTAGCTAGTGAACATCAATACTTGTAATTGCCTTTGTCAGGAAGATGACGACTGTGCGCAACTTTTACTCGTATTTTTAGACCGCTCAAGGTCAAGGACCGGAAATTGCTTTTTTAGACCGGAAATTGCTTTTATGATCCATCACGCATACAAATATTTCCCTCCATAGTGCAAATGTAGGGCAGTGTTTGGGCCATCAAATTTAGCTCGCCGACGTACCGATGATACGCTCTGCTTGCTGGACTTGACACTATTTTCACGACTGATGGATTCAATTGTAATAATAGGTTCACCTTCTTAGCGAGACTGAAATCTCACCGTGCACCTCAGACTAGCCGCCACTTGACACCAAATGCACAACTACACCGTGTGGCACCCGGCTAATGTGGAATTGAAGCGATTATCTTGCCGACTAACAATTCGGTGCAAAACAGCTGATAAGTGGCAACATATGGCACCTCATAACGTCATGACGTGTTCATGCTTAACAACCATAAGTGTCTATTTTGAATTCAATTCGATGTATCTTTAACGCCAGTTTCTTGGGATAGGCGCATTTTTGTGATTTCTTCTGAATGATGTAAACTCCGAGCCTGATTTTCGGGGCCCTGGCTACATTTTTTTTGTGTTCCGCCACGATTTGGTAGCTCACGAGTATCTCTCACGTTCGTTGTCTCATGACAGGCCCTATGTCTCATATGTAGCTCTCACGTTCTTAAACTCACGAGGTAGACCTCACGTTCGTAAACTCAAGGGGTAGACCTCACGTTCGTCAACTCACGAGGTAGATCCCACGTTCGTAAACTCACGAGGTAGATCTCACGTTCGTAAACTCACGGGGTAGATCTCACGTTCGTAAACTCACGGGGTAGACCTCACGTTCGTAAGCTCACGAGGTAGATCTCACGTTCGTATTTCACGAGTAATTCTTACGTTCACATCTCACAAGTAGCTCTCACGTCGGTTATCTCACGCTCGTAGCTCACGAGCAGCTCGCGTTCGTATCTCGTGCAGCTCTCTCGTCCGTTATCTTACGAGCTCTTATGCTCACTACGAGGTGGCTCTCCCGTTCGTAATCTCACGGTCACGCCTTCGTGAAGCCTGACAAACGAAATGACATGCATATTATTGTTTATTTTATTTTCGGCCACACATGACATCATCGGTTAAGCATGACGCTTAGCCGATGTTCACGTCCCTTTCCACGCACAACGCATCACGTCCCTTTCCATACACGCCATAGCAAGCTAAGATCATCAATTGCCTGGGGTGTTCCGATGTAAAGTTGGTACGACCTGACCAGGCCTGCATGATATTGGCACGTGTGGGAAAGACACGTGACAAACGCGTGGGCAAAACCATCACCTGCACGATACAGCACAATACACGCGCCCAGTAATGGACAGTGGCGCGGTAAACAAATGTCGACGGAAGCGCTCGGCGGGCTCTGCACCGTGGCCGATTTAAAGTCGTCCTGACACAAAAGTCTGGAACAATCACAGACAGTTAGCATCATTGCGGAGGTCACAATGTGCAGCTCGCGATGTGCAGGTACAAGTTGATCACAGGTACATCTAGAGCAGGCAGGGGGCGCTCGTGTTACTGTTTCCTCGAGATTTCCTAACAAAATGGACATTGCGCGCACGCAGTAAAGCTGTAAATAACAAACGCTTCGACGGAAGCGTTCAAGCTACATTGCATTTGGTATACAGTATTGCATACATAGGTATCATAGTACATGAGCGTAAACTGGTTTGTACGTTGCACAATGCGACGGTTCCCAGCCAGCAGATATTGCACATCACATATATGAGAGCCGCTGTTGCGCGCCAACAGTGGCGCCAACTCACCGTCGGCCAGCGCACCAGCTGGGAGAGCTCCTCCCACACCGATCACTTGGCCGGCGCTCCAACGTCGCCGCCGTCGTCGGCATCGACCTTCGCCAGAAAGTCCGTCTCGCTGTGCACCTCCTGGGCGTGGATCTCGGGCCTCGCGCCCAGCCACGAGCTCCCGTCGGAGTAAAAGTCGAGCCTCAGCACCAGCACCCACTGCGGCGAGTGGTCTCCCATGCCGCGGCTGGCCGACCGGCTGCTGCGGCGGGGGCATCCTCTGTCGGTGCTGGCCGTGCTGGCCGTGCTGGCCGTGCTGGCCGGCGGCTGACGCGCCGCGCCGCGGCCGGTCGGTTTCCTGCCGACCCGCGACCGGAGTTGGTGGCCGAGCGACGGCACCGGCTCCTACCGGTCGCCGGCCAAGTGGCTGAAGAAGCGGCCCAGCTCGCAGTGGACGTTTGTTGTGTTTACTGGGTGGTTCACGACGCACTTCGTGCACAATCACGGCCAATGGCGGCGCCCACACTGTTTCGCCGGTCCGCCGAGGGAATGTGAAATGTATTGAGCCGTGCGAGCGTTGAACTCGGGACCTTCATATCCTGAGCTCAGCACCTTAACTACTCGCCCCCTACCATGCCATGGACGGAGCACGAGCCACGTCAGGCCAGACATTCATGACATTTCAGGTTCTGCCCATGTGTTCGCTAAGAAGACACATTTTTACTGAGCGAGATCTTCAAGCCTTGACTGGTCACCTAAGCATATGCTGCGGCCCCGGACAGCAGACTACACCCACCCACCGACACAGGCGGACCATGCAAATAGCCGCAGGCAGACCGAATGACACCAACACGATAACGCAACTGTCAAGTTTGATACACTGCATTATACTGCCATCGATACCAACATTCCCATTGATATCTACAGAAACAACGAGAAATACCGTTTTTAGCTGGCTCCTTGTTTATACCTTGCAGGTACGGGAGCCCCGAGGCATTCCACGTGACCAATTTTCGTCGTGAACGTGAACATTATTTTCACACCTGGCGATCTATTGTTTTTCCACAAGGTTTGACAAGAAACATTTTCAGAGCACGAAGCAATGGCACAGCACTCCTTTTCCGCGAGGTTTAAAGCTGCGGTGGTCTCGCAAAATGCAGAATAATGTCTTCTCAGTGTCGTAATACAGGTGGTCGAGACTGGTGGTCCACCCCGAGGACAGCAGCGACGACTGAGCAACGTGGATATAATTGTTGGAACTATGTTTCTCACCCTGCTGAACCCATCTCACTCCAGACCATAACATAGCAGATCTGCCAGTTTGTTCGTCAAATGCATTTTCTCGACAGCGAACAGTAGCGTATCTGTTTTAAAAAGTTTCAGTGGAACTAGCGACAAGAGCAGTTCCACATTGTTCCAACTCATTTTTTTTCTTCTCTCTACTGCCTGACCTTTTCTTTGCTTCCTTTCGTACCAATCACTTGAATGCCACTCGTGACCATTTCTAAGTTTAAGCCGAGATCGTGAGCATTGCGATATACACTCTTGTTGTCATTATACTTCTTAATCTCAGCACGCACATTGTCAATAAAACTGCCACCTTCGAGAAGGCTATTATTAAATCGCCACAGCCCAGGGTCGTTACAAATACCTGGTTGTATCTTGATGCATCATGCTGTAAAAATAACTTCTATTGAACATGCAATCAATTGTTGATTGTTGAAGAGGTTGGGTGAGCGTCAGGTGAACCTAGCAGTTCTCGAACATTTTTTCACGCCAAACGTCCACGAATCCGAATTCGTTTAACATGTGATGCACATTTTGTTGTTTTCAAATTAGATGGGTAATTGGCTGAATCCGAACCTAAATGCGATAGCCGTAAATGAA